>JAVJGG010000027.1:24610712-24634868 GCA_035590195.1 Aviceda cuculoides
CAGGACCCCAGGGGGGGTCTCACCGGAGCGGAGCAGAGGGGCACAATCCCCCCCCTCCACCTGCCGGCCACGCTGCTTCTCCATCCCTTCGTCCCCCAGCCTGTATGGATACTGGGGGTTGCCCCAACCCAGTTTGATGATGTGAAGAAGCATAAGGCCAAACCTATCCAGCTGAGCAGTCAAACAGCAGTCATTCCCAAGTCTTGCTCAGTATCGTCTTCCCTTCCTCTGCCCCTCCAGCTTATTTTCGACTAATAGAACAGCCAAGAAGGAGGAAAGGTTTGACACTTCTTGTGTAGTTATACACGGATCAGTAAAATAATTAACAGGCTGCTTCAGACAGTAAATTTAATCTCTAGACTGATGGTTTATATTGAACAATTAAGATGAATTTTAAGTGTAGAAGACAAAGAGACAAAGATCTGCAAATTTTTAAAAACAAATGAAGATGATTCACCTCGGCTATTCAACTGTTTCAGCTGAACAAACAACCCAATTGTTCTCTGGAAATCAGAAAGAAAAGCGTGCATGCTTACATCCGCAAGTAAGTTTTGGCATTGGGATCCAGTTATGGAAAACAAAGGTTTAGACTTCCTAAGTAAACCAGCTGGATTCATCAGCCAGCTTGAGGAGGAGGTAAGCATGAGTCCAGTCATATCTAACACTATTTTCAAAATTCAAGGTCAGCAGACATTGAAGCTGTTTTCTTCTGCTGTTTAGTGAAGTTTGAAAATTGGCCAACAAAAAGGGACTGATGAACTATTTCTCAATAATTTCAGTGGAGATCATGTGTTGTGGTGGAGAAAAGAAAGAATAAATACACTCTGTGTGAGGGGAATGCCATCTAAGTGGTTTTTCGGGAAGAATCCACATTCATGTAAGGACATAAAGACTGATGCGATGGTGTTCCACAGGGACATACGGAAGAAACTAAGAAGCTCAAGAAATGTAATTTCAGGAGAAATGTGACCAAGGATAGTTTTTTTTTTTCCCAGTCGCTGACTGGCCTGCTCATGACAGCTGATCTGCAAGCTGATGTGACCTGCTAATTGGATTAACGTGCCTTTAAGAATGAAAAAAAAAATATCTCACCTTCCACTTCCAGAGGCAGGAGATTTTGCATGATATTCCAAACAAGAATAGAATACAAATATTGTTTACTTCCTATAACTTCGAACTTCAGCCTTTATTCTGCATCAGAGAAACACACTGCTGATGACTTGGGACACCTCAAATTTTTGCAATTTCTACTTTTCAACACCAACCGAAGTTTCTTCGATCTTTCAGTTGAGCTGAGATGAAAAATTACATTCTCAAGAGTCTTTAACCCATGGTCTACTACTCCAGTTAATGTCTGAACCACCACCAGTAGATCGCTACATCACATATTTGACACTGCAGTGCACGAAATGCTAGGTGCCAATGCAGCATTCAAGTTGAAATGATGAGAAATTAACTGCCCAAAATTGCCAACGTGCGTACCCCAAGATGACAGAGTTGAGCCAAGACGTCCCAACGCTATATGCAAAACTGAATTTTACACTCCTGGGATGAATATAAAAGTCAACCTTAGAAAACCGAGCTTGCTGTTTCTCGCATGCTGCTGCTGCTGAGAAAGGACAGCAGCTTCTCTGCACCTCCGGAGTCTTCTTGGCACGGCAGCAGGTCCAGCGGTCCCGGAGAGGCAGCGGGGCTTGCGCTTACCCAGCACCGCGGTGCAGTCATAGAATCGTTTGGGTGATCATCAGATCCAACCGTTAACCCAACGCTGCCAAGTCCAGCACTAAACCATGTCCCTAAGCACCACATCTACATGGTCTTTTCAACACCTCCAGGGGTGGTAACTCAACCACTTCCCTGGGCAGCCCATTCCAATGCTTGGCAACCCTTTCGGTGAAGACGTTTTTCCTAATATCCAACCTAAACCTCCCCTGGCACAACTTGAGGCTGTTTCCTCTCATCCTATCACTAGTTACTTGATAGAAGAGAGCAGCACCCACCTCACTACCTCCTCTCAGGTAGTTGTAGAGAGTTATGAGGTCCCCCCTCAGCCTCCTTCTCTCCAGACTGAACAGTCCCAGTTCCCCCAAGCTGCTCCCCATCAGACTGGTGCTCCAGGCCCCTCACCAGCTTGGTTGCCCTTCTCTGGACACGCTCCAGCACCTCCATGTCTTTCCTGGAGTGAGGGGCCCAAAACTGAACCCAGCACTCGAGGGGCGGCCTCACCAGTGCCCAGTACAGGGGAACGATCCCCTCCCTGCTCCTGCTGGCCACACTATTTCTGATACAGACCAGGATGCCGTTGGCCTCCTTGGCCACCTGGGCACACCGCTGGCTCTCTGCATCCCAGCTATCTGCAGCTTTAGGCAACTATTTCCTTTGCCCTAAAGACACATATGTTCAACTGTGGAAAGGTCTGAATGCACTGGTTGCATTGTATTTTTCAATGTGTCTCATTCTATCCCTGCAAATAGATTGGCAGGATTTTTTTTTTTTTTTTTTTGAAAGAAGCAACTAAAACAAATCCACATTAGGTCTATGAAAATCATATGCCCTGCTTACTAAAAACCCTTGGGAACTTTTTTCTGTAGAGCAGTAAAAGTAAGCAATGCCTATAATTCTTGTGAAGCTGCAAAAAGTTCGCTGTGACAAGGTCTGAGGTGAACATATCATGCCAACACTACTGCAAATAATTAAACAAGGTCTAAAGGTGATCACTGATACCAGCGCTCCTCAAGCGAGTTGGCTCCAAAGCTCACATCCAGCTTTTAAAAGGCAGCAGCGACTGTCAGGGTTCACACTCTTTGTTTTTCCCTTATCAAGGGCCCCTACCATATAAAATTTCCCACCTTCCTAAGACTCCACACCAACTCTGAGTGGAAGCAGAATATAATTTAACAGTAATATTACTTAGTGAAAAGCACTTTCCTAGAATGCCTGCCCCCATATATCCTACTGGTCATGCAAGAAACATTTGAGATGACATCCACATTCCTTAATCTTACCTTAAAAAGTACTAGTATGTATTTCAGGGTTTTTACTGTGTTTTATTTTGTCCTTTTTAAATCAAACAGTAGCAGAGACACATCTTTGAACATGGATATTCAGACTACGCAAAACTGTAAGTAAAGTTTGAGTAATCTTAAACTGTCTTTACTAGCATTTTAAGTTTACAAAGGGTAAATTCAGTATCTCAAGGTATCTTGGTACCTTAATTCAAGGGTATCTTTTTTAAAAAAGAAATCTCTACTTTTCAACTAGACAGAGGAGCTGGCAGTTGCAACTACCACAGACACGTTAAAGGTTGTGTTCATGTTCAAACATCTGTAGCAAAAAAAACCCCTCCACAGCCCAGGATACAGGTGCCAAAGCACTCACTGAGGGGAAAAACAGTCTATCAGAAAATATTTTTTCTCTGAAGTTAAAAGCAAGCCAACTCTTGCAAAAGCTGCCAAGAGCATCCAAGTCCAACTCAGTTTGACTTCATTCATATAAAAAAAATTCCTTCCTGCTCATTTAAGAAAGAATTTAACAGGAACAATTCAGAAAAAGAAAAAAAAAAAAAACCAAGCTCATCTCTGCAGAAAAACTAAACTGGTGAAAACCAGTCAGAAGAGAAGGAAAGCTTGTCTTCAGGTACTTGCAACACAAATTTATGCAGTCTCAACATTTGCAAAGTACAGGTCCACCCACAGGAACTATGATTTTTTTTTTTATATATATATATTATATATATATATACACACACATATATATTTTTCACATGTGAAACTCACAGACTTGGTATTATCAGACAAACAGAACAACTGAGAAAAGCAAGAAAATGCCCGGCGACGGGGGAAGCGGACCATCTGGTCTCAAACACGCTAACACAATAGGGAAGGAGTCGAGTTTGGCAGCTAAGGACTGGAAAGCATATGGTACGTTTCCTCTTAACTGGGCATTTTCTGGCTTTTCTTAGTTTGTGTCAGAAACTTAACAGACCTTGCGTAGTTTGTATTAAGCTTTCTCATACTGAAAATTAAACCATAGAGAGCCTCAGAGTTTTTCACTTTGGGTAATTCTGAACCAGGGTAAGTAGGAAGAAGTAGTACAAAAATATCTGTAATCTTTTGAGATTGTTGTGTTGCTATTTTTTTGCTTTCTGAATGGGTTATGTGTTAATTTTTCACCAGGGACATGTGCATGTCCTCCTATACTATTTTCAAAATTAGATATGGCAAATTACCTAGTCTGCTTCCAGGTCAGGTGAAAAAAAGCAAGACTGAAATACTGCAGTGAAAGCATACTAAGATTATTTGGACTCAGAGTAAGTTTATTCTAAAAAAAGCACAGTTAATATTTTTGTGTATTTACTAACAGTTACAAGACAAGCTCTCGAGCACCGACTTTACTCATGTTTTGATAAAACAAATCAGAGAAGTCTGAAATTACCACAAATGGAAGGTTTAAAAGTCTATGCCGGTAGCAAATATACTATATTTTAAGGTAAAATTAGCTGAGTACAGGACTGAAATTACTTGGAAACAGATTCATATGTCACAGACACACTAGTATTATAGACAGCATCTCAGTTTTTTGGTCCATGCAGTTTATCATAAGGTTTCACTTCAATGGTAAATGGAAATTCTTAATTATATTTTCAGATCAGCAATTTAAATGAGATAAATGCATATTGCTGTAGTTTTCTACTGTGGTGTCTGGGAGCACCAGTACCCTCTGTATGGGTCAGCAGTCTATAACATCAGGATGGAAAGATAGAGACCAAAACCTTCAAAAAACAAATACAGTAACAACTCCTCAAGTTTAAGACAAAAATTATATACAAAGATTAATCTAATGTAAATGAATCAAGCACAGGAGAGAATGAGACAACATTAGTCAACACAACACTGATCTCAGCACAGCAGCACCTTAATTTGAGATTACACAGCAGTTACGTCAAGTTGCACCATTTCACATTGCAGTATGTTCAGCTATTATGCACTCAAAGTAAAGTCTTGATGAGTATTTAGCATTACTTTTTTGTACCTAGCAGCAACTTTCACTTTGCAAAGATTAGTAGGTATTCTTTTTAACCTTGCACCTAAAAATCTGCAACTTCCAGGAATAAGTATTAGCAACTACTGTAAGCTTATTCCAACAGAAATAGCCTTGCACAAGACTGCTTAGAAAACCACAGATTGTTCCTATCAAAAACAGTGCAGACGAGCTGGAGGGATAGGGGAAAACTGCGTTTGCAAAGATGTGGCCAACAGAACTGGCTGACCCTTTCAGGTGCTGTGTCTTTGCTGCTAAAAAAAAAAAAAAAAATATTCAGTAGACTTTCAGGATGTAACCATGATGAAACAGCCATAAAATTAAGATTACTACGCATCAAATAAAAAGCAGTAACTGTGTGCACGGTCTTACCAGTGACAAATAGAAGACCGGCTTCATTCAGCGCAGAGTTGAACTGTTGATCCAGCAGATGTGTTAAGAAAGTAATTGCTTGAGGGCAAACACAGCTATACTGCAACTGGCAGCTGGAGCCGAGCTCTGTGGAAACTATAGCTTTCCTATGCTAAGCAGCATGATTGAGCATTTTATTCTTCTAATGGCTCGACTGCTTGATGTTAATGGTAACTGCTTCAGCCACCCTGCTTGCTTTGAAAGCAACCATGTGCCGAACGCTCGCAGCGGCTGACAGCGCCGGCCGAGAGCACGCCAAGAGTAACGCAGGCTTAGCTGACGCGTAAAACCGGGTTACGGCACGGTAGCGTGATCATGAGCTCCTCTACTTCTTTACCTAGAGTTGACTTTGAGTTACCCATACATACAACAATGAACATCAGTGTTATATCTAGCAAAGTCATTCTGCGACTACCAATGCGTCAAAGGTAGTATTTCTTACATGAATATTTGCGTTTCAGTACCTTCAGAAAAAAAACATCACAACTTAAATGGAAATATTCCAATCCTTAAAGGAGAAATAATATTATCCAAAGAGTACTACGAAGTACACTCAAAGGGGGAGTGGAAAGCTCTCAAGCTGCAGGTTGAAAGTTTTTAGGAAAAAAGCCAACAAAGTTTAACATTGGTATTGCAAGAGACACTGTGCAATAAAGACCAGCTCCCCCAAAGCAGAGTGTCCTTGGAAAAGAGATGAGTTTGATTGCAAAAAGGGAACAGACAGAATACAGTAAGGAAAAGTGAATCCATGCTATAATTCTGGAAACCATGTGGTTGTTCAGAATTGAATTCAAAGCAATATGAAAGAAAATACAGGTCTACATCTTGAATAATATCCTTACAACAACTGGAATAAGCCAAAGAAACAACTATTGAATATGGTCATCAAAATGTCTGCTATTGTCTGTATAATTTCAGTGTCAGAATAACAGCAGAACTAAAACTGAGCAAAGCAGCTGCTTATCAACTGGAAATGGAAGTGTCACATCCAAGAGCATCAGCGATACATTTCATAAATATTTCTTCTCTAGACAAATGCTTGAGAGACCATCATTAGAAATCGCTCATAACTTTTTAATTTTATAACATTTACGGAAATGGAAAAAGCTTACAGAAAAACTCTTTTACTTAGGGAAATGGACATAGTGTTTACAGACAGTATTTTGTACAAGGAGCTCTGGACTGTATTTCTGGTTCTCTTTGCCTTTGCACATCTTCAGGCATCTTGGTCTAACAGCACTTCATTTTCCTGCACCTGAAAACCCAGGTGCACTTTTCTTTCTTTGATATAGCAAAGGCTGGGAATCTTAGTATTTTGTTAAATATTGAACTATTAGAAAATATTTCGCTATAAGGTGTCCATATAATTTATAAGAGCAGTAACTCATATAAACACACAAGTATACTGAAATTACCATCTAGCAGATAGGCAATTGCTTTCCTCCCTTCCCCAGCACTATTTTTTTCCCCAGTTTAATATAATATTTAAGGTTACAGAACACAAAAAATGTTACCAAGCTACAAGCAAATTCAGCTAAAAGGAATTTAACAAATGTATCTGACAAAATTTGCAAAAAAATACCGTTGTTCATTTTCTGCTTCACAAAGGTTTTTATGTATTCACAACACACTGTAGCTCAGAGATCTGAGCAAACTGATATTTCAGTAGCAACATAAAGCATTAATTAATAGATGACAAAGTCATCTGGTTCTGTATTCTCCACTGTTCTTCAAAGGAAAATAATTTCTAACCTAAATACAGGCTTCACGGAAAGCACTGAAAGGTTAAACAAAAACCTCTTCAGTCAAAATGCTTACAACCCTTAAGACAGCAAGCTATAAATTATTAAGTAGCTTGTCTAATTGCTTCATGATGGCATCCAAAGATTCCAGTCCCCCCCTACCCCCACATCCCAAGACGCAATTCCAGCTGGATGCACTTTCAACACAGACCATTATTCACAAGAGTCCGCTCTAATGTTAAAATGAGGTACCAGAGGTCAGGCTCCTAATAAGAAAACAAAGAGTAAGATTCCCATACCCACATAACATCCTAAATCTCAAAGCTACATCAGCAAGCTGACAACTGGAAAACCTAGGAAACCTCATCAATAAGTAATGGAGAAAGGAATCGGATTACACCGAACAGTCAGATTTTAAATCCTCCAAATTAAGTCCTGTATGGAGAACTGCTCCTATAAACACTGCTCTGAACCACAGTTGTAAATCAGAAACTTAAACTAAGAGAATTAGGGAACTTTGGGGTCTTCAGTCAGAGGACAATAGCGTAAAAAGCAAACTCAATTTCCAGTTATTACGGAAGAGATAGGCAAAGCAGGAAAAAACAGCACAAGATAAAGAAAAAGGTCCAATTTATCAACACACACAGATTTTCCAATTCACTGGAGTTTGTTGGTTTTTAAACAACACATTTCAGGCAGAGAAAACGCATATTTAATGACTCAGAGTTTACAAACTATTGCTTGATTTGCAAACCATGCTAAACAGCTCTTTTTTTACTGGGTAATGGTAAGTAACAACATTCATAATTTTATAAAATAGATAAATAAGTCATCCATTCACACAAAATCAAACGATACGTGAAAATGTTAACTGCTGAAGTAATAAGTCTTGGCTTGAAACTTCTTGTTGTCTTAATTTACAGATGTTAAATATTTATTCTTTTCTGCCTACCATCTTTCACTGTAATAAAATTATTTCTCATTATAGCAAAATGCAATTGATTGATTTTAGCGCTCTCCCTCAGATAAAGAAACACGTAATCTGGCAGACATAGTTAGCTTTCTTTAAACCAGCACTACTGACCATCAGCTTCCCCATCTGGGGGACAGAGCAGCCAGTCCTTCCACGCAGTTTTCATACCAAAGTCCACAGTAATTCAAATACCTGCACAGCTGGTATTACTGACACGTAAGTCACCTGTAAATAGTAATGTACAATGTTCATTGGAAGTGTTACCAAATGATTGCTAACTAAGGGAAATAAAAGAGCAGGAGAAGCTCTATACCCATTCAAAAGGTAGTACACATGTATTAGGAACAAGATAGAAGCAAAACAAGGCAGTAAATGTACGTGGTGTACGTCTTGTCTCAAGAACATCATTGCAAGAGCAGTTGATGATTGACAGAAATCTCCCCTCCACTTATCCGCTGCCACCAAACAGCAATCAAATGCCATGGACACTGTAGAGCATTGAATAAAGGGCTCAAAAAGAGAGTTAAAATAATAATGTTCTATTGGCTCAGTGCATTATCCAGTAGCACCTTTAACTGCTACTGGAAAGAAAGGCAGGGTAAGAAAAAAAAACCAAACATGTCCTTCTTATTCATAACTTACTAACGATTACTTAGCCAAACTTTGGCCAATTGTTCTTCAACATGGCCAAAATAACCCAGCAGTAAAAGATACAAGTATGGAGGTAAAAAAAGAGCATTACGGAAATCTTTCTATCCAGGTTAACTTGCATGCCATTTATGGCCACAAAAAGTATGGAAGGCTTCGTTTTGCTTTATCATAATGCAGCAATCGAAACTCAATCTTTGTATACCGAGACGCTCTCAGTGCAAAGGTTGATGCACAATAAAACCTGGCACCAAGAGTTTGTCCTTCCTACACCTCGGCTATCAAAAGCACCAGCCCTACATGAAAGAACGCATTTTATATTTTTGTCCTTAAAAGTGGAAATTAGAATTAGTTTGTTACTGCACCTTTAGTCATAGGGATACAAAAGATCAAGAAGCAACATTCATACATGCAAAAGTCAAAAAAAAGTGGTGTATCGCGAACAAGCTTAATTCTTGCAATGAAGCGCTGGCGGGGTAGTGTCCCCAGCACCCTTTCCTACCCTCCTCTTCTTCCCTCGCTAAGAACTCAATTGTTTAATTAATTGTTTTACATAGGTGAAATGGACCATTAGAAAACATTAGACAACACTTAATTTATCATTTATACAAGGATGAATGCAAATCATTTTGAGGTTTGGGTTTTTTTCTTCCCACACCCCTAATTAATATTCATGAGGATAATTTCACAAAGGCAGTTATAAAACTATGTCAGAGGCAGCTTAAAAATATAGTTGTGCTAACACAGAAAGAGGAAACTCTCTCCCCCCCGTCCTGAAAGGGGGGGATCTAAACCCAACGCAAACATTTACTGAATGATGGGGTTTTATAAAATTTTAATCGAGTTATTCATTACACAAAAATAACACTGTGGAAAACCAGATAACGTTATACAAAAGCTAAGTTCATTTGTTCTGGACAGGTGGCCAGTCTGCAACTCCGTGCCGGCATCCAAAGCCCGCCCACAATAGCACTAAAGACGATTATGCAAATGTTCCCTATTCCCTGCTATTTTCCCAGGAATGGGAGAAGGGCTCCATGTGGAAGAAGCAATTGTTTCCCACTCATGTGGAAAACAAACCAAGAGAAAGAAGGGAGGGAATGTGAACAGGAGATAGAAACACATACCCTTAGCAGGCCAGTCTTCTGCTCGCTCTCGCTGAAAAATGCTTGAACCGATCATAACGGTAACGTGATTTCCATACTGGCGCGCGGATAGCAAGGGTCAGACACAGAGTTCAGAGCCCAGGAAATGTATTCTTCATACGCAGCTATTCTACATTTTCCCTTGTATTCTACCGAGGGACAAAGCAGTTAAAAGATGGTAACTCTCCTTCAGTTGTAATACATCGCTTAAATGTGAATGGTGGGGCTGCGTGATGCTTTACTAGAACAAGTAGAAAGTTTGTAAAAGGTGAGCAGCAGATCAGATCATCTAGCTATCTGGGAGTTGGAGTTTTGTCTGGATTTCATGCTATTGAAGGATTTTTTTCTAATTCCACACCTCGATTACATAATAATTAAAAACCAAATGTGAAATCTAAGTCAGTGCATTTGCTTCACTTCAGTCCTTCAATGATTATTAATTTAAACATGTTTTACTAAAATATAGCACTTTGTACCACAATATAGACTAGTGTAAAGGTACGTAAAATTTATTCTTTAAAGGTACTAGAATGGTTCTTGTACTTCAAACACAGCTCTTCCAACCCCACGGCTTAAATCACCCATTTCTACATAAAATGCTTTTCACCTCTCCCAAATACTGATTTTCCATCCACCCAAGTACCCACTGAAATAATTCAGCTATCCTTCCGCTTATGTGCTAACTGTAGCTGATAGGATTCAGCGGACATGAAAAAGACTGTAAGCAAATGAACTTGATGCAACTAACTAGCAGCCTGGAACTTTATTAATTATAAGTTAGGCATGACTAATTATAATTATAATGGCCTGACTGTCCCTCTCCGACCACAAAGCACCAGGCATTAAATGGATCCAGAGCAGCCTTAATGGGCTAGAAGTTGTAACAGATAAACAACCTGCCCCATTAGCATTAACTTTTACCCAGGTTGCTGATTCGGCTCTGCAGCTGAACCCTTCCAGCTGCAAACGGGTAGAGGAGCAGCTGCATTAGCTGGAGGTAGATTCCCCATCCACCACAACAAACAGGGCCGAGACAGCTGCCTCCCGCTGAGATTTGCTCCAGTAACTGGTTTCATTCGAGCTGGACAAGCACCACAGGTTGTGATACTTGATTCGAGAATCATTATTTTTTCTTCAGATACCTATTAGCCTGTATGCTTACTATCCTAAAGGAACCAGGTTTCTACAGCTGGTATCAGGAGACTAAAATAAGAAATAAACATCTGGTTAACTTTGCTCAAATGAAAAATGAAATAAAAATCTTCCCTTGTTTCCCTGCCCCCCGCCCCAAAAGACAAGGCAATCGGAGTTACAGCGAGCCTCAAAGTTTGTTGAGTATAACTTCTAGGAGCAGTGTTAACAATAATCCTTACTTGGTGATTTAAAGACCAATACCTCCTCCGCTTCAGGTAGAGCAACACAGCTTTTCACCCTATTCCAGCCCTGTAATTTGAGTTAGTAAAGATAAAAGCTGCCTCCTATGCAAACTTTTTTTTTTAAACTTTTAAAAGTAAGGGGGGTTTATGCTGCTTTTTGCTTCACCTCAACACCATTTAATCCTTGAGCCAGGTTTCCAAAGCATACATGCTTTGCTTTCCCAGTTGCTGGAAGTTTGTTTCCATTTCCCATCACTACCACTTCTTCATTCAGATCCCAACTACTGAAAGACTCACGCTGATGTTCAAAAGAATTTCTTGGCAGTTTCTGCCATTGCTTTAAAGCGATTAATCCTCCTTACATCACTGATACTATTGCTACTTTTCCTCATTCAACAGAATTTACAAATAAAAGTGTTGAGTGAACACTCTCGCTCGTATGTTCATGATATGTACACTGCCTCTATCATGTCTCCTGCCTGTCTATAGTTACTCTGTGGTTATTTTGACACTCCTTAGAATTTATATTCTTCCTTTTTTCCCAAGCTATCAAGTGCTTTGCATTTCCATTAACTCCACTGTTCTCTCTCCCTCTTTCTTATAGGAAGCTCCTCCACCATCAGCCTACCTATTGGCTTTTGGGTGCTCTGTAGATCTTCCAAATACCTTTCAACTATTTCTTTTTGTGCGCTTGCTTGTTCTCAATTACTACTTGTCTTTCAGCACTGACATCTTCGATTTGAATGCTCCACCTCAGAGTTCTCTTATCTTGCGATCCAGGTCATTTCAGGTTTCTCTCCACAGACTTTTCTGAACATTCTTCCCCTACCCAGGCATTTATCTACTTCTATTTTCAACACCAACTAGCTGCTCGATGTCTTGAACATCTTTTTTCCTCCCCCCCGCCCCGCAACTTCTAACGCTTTCCAGCTCAGCAGCCCTTCGTTCTTTACCCACCTCTGTTTCTTTGTCTTGGCCTGGTAACACAAAACTTGATCAGCCATTCCTATAATCTCATTTTTTATGCTGTTCCACAGCTCTTCACCATTCATTTCTTCTTTCACCAGAGACAAAATTCCCCCCTCAACTCCTTTGTTTTCTTTCCTGTATCTGGCTCTTTCCATCTGTGCTTATCGTAGATCTTCGTTCTTGACACTTTTTTGGTTGCTCTTAGCTTCACTGATGCCAGCACTAACTTTAGCTCTGGAGGTAATTCTGTGAGAGAGGAAGCCTTCGACAGCCTCAGGAACATACCCTGATTTACTGCATACTCCCTCCGGAGTTATCAGTTCTTGTTCACTGTCATGTGCAATTCACTGAATTTTTAGAAGACAGGGATTATTCTGAGACTGAACTACATACTTGCTCATGTAAATAATCATGAATTTCAGAGAGAGTTAAAAAGCTAAGCACAAGCATGGCTAAAAAAATATACACGTTTCCTATTTTAATTAAAGCATGCCTGCAGGTCATGGCAGCATTTGTATTGCTTAGGGGGTTATTTCTGCATATCAGAAATTTTTTTGCATATGAGAATACCACTACCAGCTGTAATTATATGACCGTACATAATTGGATTTTACTAAAAGTTCTACTCTATCTTTCATTGAGTAGATTTTATATAGTAATTATTATTGGTCTTTTTCCTAGGTATCCAGAAAATACGTTGACAGAGGGACAAAAAGCATTTAGAACATAAAAATAGGTGCATTTAGAACATAAAAATAGGTTGACAGAGACAATACTGTTTACTAAAGGGGGAACAAACCCAGCCTGCTGTAACAAAGTCTAATCCACAGTCTTCTCCCCATCACCTTTTTTCCACCCCAAACTCCCACAACCATGACCAGAAATCACGTCACATGAGTAGCTGCAGGGCTGGGTACGCTCTCCCTCTCGGGATGACGTTTCTTCCACCACCACGCCGGCTTGTCACCAGGCACACACCCGTCACGGCACCCATGCGTAGATGCTCCCCGCTCTCCTCCTTTGCAATTATCTGACAAATCCGTTTGACTGAAGAGACGCTGGCTGAGCTACACAGCCAGGGACTGGCACAGGCCACGGCGCAGGACGTGCCCGTGCTCCGGCCACTGTCCGCCCAGCCCAGTGACACACGGACTCTTACGGACGCTCTCAGCTACCCCACGTTTTCCAAAAATTAATAGGTAAGAGTGCGCTTTTGCTAATAAAAAAAATCATAACTAATTCTCTTCTGAAAATGAGATCCAAATAGCCATTTTTTCTTATTCGTATCATTATACACATACCTGAGAGAAAACACATTTTCCCCCTTTTTTTGGCATATAAAAACCTTATGATCGGTTTAGCATGTAATTAACAAATGTTTGTCAACTCCTTGTTTCACTGTAGGCCTCTAGCCCCATATTTTCTGTACAGCTGTATAGATAGTGCCACCATTACTTATTCAAAGGTACTGCTGCAAACCAAAGATGTCCTGGTAAATAACAGTTTTGAACTAATTACAAGGTGAGTAATGTTTGAGTTTCCAGTTGTTACAGGTAAGTCAGCTACTCATTCTTAAAGTATTTTTGCTCTTTGTGTATTATTCGGAGTTGTGTAGAGAAAAATCTTCGCTACAAGCCATAGAGAGAAGAGGAAAAAGAAATTCATTGTAAATAATCAGCTGCTCCTGGGAGACAGAGACATTGCAGTGTGCCAAGTCAAATTAATCCCAGACACAAAGATGTGAATAAAGCTTTAAAACTGAGATAAAGCAGGGAAATTAAATAGATCACTTAGAGAAATAAAACTAACTTCATTTGTTACTGTATTTTACACACTGGCCAATGTGTACCTAAAATTCAAAGTTTCTGCAAAGGAAAATGCTCTTCACATGAATGCTTGAACCCCAAAAGAAGAGAGTACTGTATATAGAGACTGGAAAATGCAGATGGGCTTTCAGAAGCCTTGTTTTAAGCAAATGCATCAAGAACAAATTTCTGCTAAGAAAAGCCAACAATATATGTTTTTTAAAAATCTGAAATAGAATCAGAACCAAAGGGAACTGCATTCATATTGAAATCAGCATTGCTAGATAATAGATTTTAAAACAACAACTTTTATTTAGCCTAGGGCAAGCTTCAAATTTGCAGTCTGGTCTCATCTCTCCACTCAAACCTTTCTTTATCACGTTTTTCACTTTGACTCCTTTAAATAAATGGTGTGTTTCTGAACACAAGACATCAAACTCAGCTCTGATGTGACTTAATTAACTCCTGCAGGGGTAGGTCATTAGAAAACATTTATACATTGTTGCAAATTTACATAGTGGTGTACAAACACAGAAGGAAACAGATTTCCTACCTGGAAGCACTTACAACACAAATAAAACCACCAATAACCAGGGTAATCAGAGTATGATTTGACCTGGCAGAGGCAGAAATTAGGCAGTGTTTTATGGGCACAGAACAGTATCACTGAACGCAAAATAGTCGAGATTGACAGAAGTGAACTAAAACCAGAGGCAAGCTAATACACAAGGGCACGACGGTTTAGAGCTTCACAAACAAGGAGCTTCAGTGTCATACAGTAAAGTACAGAAAAAACACTTGTGCGTAGAAGCAAAGCACAGGAATCTATATCAAATATTTCCATGAACATTTAAAGAAAGTTTTAGTTCAAGTCATTTCAGTTGCTATGTAAGGGATGTTAGTACTTCGACAACTGAGAAAGACATTCTGGTAATAATAAAGAGGCAAAAATGAATCAAAACATATGTGAAATATGAAAAAATGATCACTAAGGAAGATGATATCTCACTGTTTTCCAAATTAGAATCTAATTTGTTTGAGAAAGGAAAAACAAAAGGGCAGATCTGGAAATTAAAAGCAAATACAGTGATGGTTAAAGGCAGGGAAGATCTACTTAAGACAGAACTGAAATCACGACACTGTACACTTGGATATAACAAAATAGGATTCGCTGAACCATTTGCTCACTCACCGAGATATTCAGTGTGTGGGCAAGAAAACCCAGGGATGACCAAAAACTCAATCAGCTCTGGAAAAGCTTTCAGATAAATCAAGCATCATAAAAACAAAGACTGTAACAACCACCACCACCACCTAAATACATACATACATAAAACAACCTTAGCAGCAGCACATGAAGGATTTAATGAGTCCACATGCAAGCAGGGATGATTTAAAAGTGTTCTGGTATCATGCGATATTGATGTAAATGAGGGGCAACTAATGGGACTAAATTGCTTCTCACCTTTAAACAACGTCCTAAAACCATGCATGATTTTTCTTCATTTCTTTCTGTATCCCATTCTTTTGCTAATATGACGTTCTGTGAAATTTGATCACAACCAGTACTGAGATTATGAAAAACATGTACACGAGGTCATCTTCACATGGTAGTTGCTCTCTGTATTTGGCTAATGTACTTGTATTTTTATTAGTATTAGTATTTGGTAGTGTATCTGCACGTACAAGCAAATACATCTTCCAGACACTCTGAAAGGCAGCAGTGGCAGTTCTTCATTTTGTTCTTCATTCTCCACTCTTGTAGGAGTGAAATTTCTGGGCACCTTGCCAAATGATATTTAATTAAAAGCTACTCTGCTTTTGATTCTTTAGTAACTTGGTTACCAGCTCCATTGACCATTTACGCAGTGAAAGGAATTTGATATAAAACTGGTTTTCTATGGTGTTTACGGAACTGGTGACAGTACAATTTTGAGTGTAGAGACAGCTGGCGGTACAGTTTGCTTAAAAAAAACCTCAGAGAGGTGAAATATAGAAAAAGTCAGAATAGAAGCACCCCAGAATCAATGGAGTGTTAGGTACATTAATGCTGTACAAATGCCATTTATTTTCGTTTACCACTTGGCAAACCAATGAACCTGTTTTCTTCAGCAGAGAGGCCGTTCTCCCAGAGCACCTCAATCATGCCAAAGCTATCAACTCCTGTGATGCAGCCTGGTATCAGAAAGAAGGAAAAAAGGATCTTTGATTTAAACTACATTTCCTGCACTCAGAGAGGGCTGATTAACCACATCTAGTACAGAGATACACACCAATGGAGTGTATAAACATTTCTTGGAGAATAAAGGGATAAAAGTGACTGGTTGAAGAATGCACTAGTTCTTTTTACTTCAAGATTGGGTTTGCTCTGTCTTTTTTAAATGGCAGAAAAATCTCTCTGGTCCTATCAGTAGCCTCTGGTAATGGTTTTAAACACCTGAAATCATATCTTAGCCACAACAAACTAACTAGTGGCCCTTCTGATAACCTGGGTACAACAGCATTTATAACCCAGTCCACATAACCACCTACAGAAAAACTCACTCCAGACATTTCTCTGTGCAGCAGCCACACGAGTAACTGAGGAAAACCGATGACTTTTCCCAAAATTGGTAACGCAAAGTGAATTTCAACATCAGAAGCCTGAGCAAAATGAAGAGAACCAATATAAGCGATACCTTCAGAAGAGCTGGCACTGTATTTTCAATCCTAACTCCAAATAAAGGAAAAACAGACAATACTATGTGAGCGGGGTTGAACATGCATACACAGTAGAACAACCTCAGATGTTCTCCCGCCTTTGCTGGAAGATACTTTTCTTTTTAAATATGCTGAACACTTATATAAAAAAGTGCATATAATATCAGAAAAATCATAAAATATCAGAAAAAACATTGAATACATCTAAACAACAGAATGATAAAAGAATGATCAGAAATAAACATTTTCATAGATTTCAGCTGTTTGTCTCTACACAAACCCTTTTAAGAGAAAGCAAGCATTATGTAGCTGATGGACAGAGATCGTCACGCTGATGCCATGTTTTTTACCTAAAAGCACACAACGTGAAGGAATAAAATGGATAGCTGTGTTTAAAGGAACTTTTGATTTGTGATCCTCACGTCCCTTTGAGAACCTTCCCTTGGCCATCAATTGGGACGAAACCTTTTGTTCCTGACTATGAGGAATAGCTAAGTTGGTGATGGTGGCGTGCCTGGTGGCAAAGCAAAGTGAAGCAGAACATGGCAGGATTCGCTGTAGTGTCTCTTCACTTCTCAGACTTCAGATGTAAGAGTAGAGGTGAATGATATCTTTAAAAAAAAAAAAGGGATGTTTATTTACTCTTTCCTTTGACATATATGAACCTCTCTATGGAAGATGTAGCTTAGTTTTACAGGAATTATCCTTCTTATCCAGAAGAAGATACCTTTATGAACACAGAGGAAAAAGTAATCCTGCTCACAAACCCCAACCACATTTACTGGAGGGCATTCATACAGATGCTTTGCTCTACCTTAAGTGAACAGAAATTATCAGGAAAAACAGAAACAGAAAACCAACACCAGACAGAAAATGTTTTTCAAGACACTACTACAAACAGAAGAAAAATAATTTGATAGGAAAAATGCTAATTTCTTACTAGCCTATTTGGATAGACAATCAAAAAGCAAACACAGATGTACTTGGCATCCTGAACAGAAATAAATCCAGGAAACCTAGTAGCTCACAATTTTATATCTCAAAAAAAGTGTGACCAGACCTTACTATTTTTTTATTTTAAATTACCTCTTTATGATTTGTGAAGGTAAAAATAAGGTTTGAGCCACATTTGTACACAATCAGAGCTAAGAAAACCAGTGCTGAGATTTTTTTCATAAATGTGCAGGCTTCCTCCTACTCAATTAGTTTCTGTTTCCAACCAGTATGAAATATGCTTTTATTCCTGTTGAAAATATGACAAACTACCCTTTAAACTGAAAAAGGCAGAGTATTAAGTATATTGCTAGTGAAATGAAGGGCAGTAAGAATATCTGTCAAGCAGAAAATACAGAATAATATTACAAAAATCAAAAAGGGATAGGAGGAATAAGTCTATACAATCATCGAAACGATTTTGGTGACTGAAAGGAATGTTTTACATATATAAATTAAAATACAAATCAATGTTAAGGATTTGTTCCTGCACTATACTTCCACTAAATTTCCACTTCATGCATGACATTCACATTTACTGATGATGTCACTAACTTACCAGTCAAACCGTATTTTAAAATGTTTGCTCAATACGACAGAAATACAGAGTTAATTTATGTTAATATACATGGAAATTTCCCAATATAAAGCTTATTGCACACACTAATTTTATTTTTCATGGAAAATACTGAAAAATTATTATCCAGTTTCTCCAGTACACTGCTGCAACTAATAGGATACAAACTAATGAACACTACTAAACAAAGATAAGTTACAAGTTTCAGACATTAAGAAAATAACCACCATGCCACTTTAATTGAAAATGCAAGAGACTAACCCACCATATGTTTCCACTATTTCATACTTGTATTTAGGAGATTCATTTGCGTACATGAGTTTTATGTAATTAGAATGGATGCCATAATACAAATTTCTACCCCATTTTGGCTTCAATTCAGTATTGTACTTCAAGAACATGCTTACATCTATCCCAATTTTTTACAGCTAAGGCGAGTAACAGTTCTGTTGAATTTGCCCAAAATTTCATGATTTGGTTAAAACCTTTCACCTAAGTAGCAAACAACTGTTGACTTACATTGAAATTTTGCTCTAGACAACACCTCAGGGGGGCTTAAGTAGTATTATTATTTCAGTGATAGTGCCAATCCAGTGAACAAGTGGAGCACATCATCTATATGGACTGTATACCAGGCCACATATTTTTTCCAGAATCTGGCTGGACAGCATGCTCCCTCATCAGTGTTCATTTTGTAAATCCTAAACAAAACACTATTTTAGTATTTTATTTTAAAAAACCCAAACCAAAACACTAAAATATTTAAAACAAACAGTTCTAAACCGGTGTCTTCAAGATCTTTGGCACTGCACTGACAAAACACTAGAGCACCATGCTTTTAAGGTACTGTTTATTTACTCCTAAAACAATGTGTAAGGGAATGACCCAGCTGAGGTGAGCTTCACCGCTGGCCACGCAGACCTGACCATATAACAATAAATGTTTGAGGCAACAGCCCTTTTTTGGTGAGCTATCAGAAATAGTTCCCTAGGATCTAAGCTGATGTGATACCTACTTTTTGTTCATGTTTTGCAACAGTTCTTTTACATATGGGCAAATCGCTTTATTTTTAAATGACAGCTTATATATTACTGGTAAAGAATAAGAAGATGTGAAAGTTTCTCATCTACAGTTTATAAATATACCATGTCTATATCATAAAGCATGCAAGTCAGTGACACAGTTGTACAGGTGTAGCTCCAGAGCCTGCAGTGGACATGAAGAATAAGACTTATTTCCCTAACACGTGTGAGAAAAACCCTAGCCGTTTACTTATATATATTTATCAAAGGAGTAAGCCATACAAACAGCAGCACACACTCTCTTGCCTAGATCATATAGACAGACTTCTTTGCTGCTAGCACATATTGGTCAGATTAGCAGTACATCTTTTATTACTTTGTAGCTGCCATTTGGACTCCTCTCCTGCACTGGCCTGAGGAACCTTACGCTTCCTTTCTCCCTCCCTTCTTGGGAGAGCAGGCAGGACTGGCTGATAAAAGGCCTTTTATCTGTATGAAACTGAACAAGTCGACTACTGTGCATTTAGGGTCTTATACTGAATAATCATTTATGGTAGATTTGACTTAAACATTCTCTCTCTGTTTTGGGGGGATTTTATAGCTGTCAACACGTTCTGGTTTGAACAGGTCTGAAAGTATAACTTCCAAGGTTGAAAAGAGGAAGAAGGGAGTATAGTTTTTAAAAATAGTTAAGAACACATCTACTGTGCCCTTTAAAGTAATCGTCGGTCTAAGACAAACAGCTTTAGTAGCCCAGAAGGTCTGCCCAGTTTACCTTACATCCATCTAATAAACCGCTAAGTGTCAAGCAAAAAATCTGCATCACCGGGGTCAGGGTCTGCTCTAGAACGGAAAGGATGACATGCCGCTCCTGTAAAAGTATGTTCAGGCATTTTTACAGCATACATACAAAGTTATGTATTTTAATTGTTGTACAGTGGGTTAAATGAGCTTTTCTTTTTTTAAACAATGGAGACCTTACCCTCAGTAAATTTAAGGTAACGTGATCTAAGAAATATGAAAAGTACTAATAACTTCTCAGAAACATCACTACCTAAAAAAATACATGGAGTCACGTACAGTCAAAAAAACCCCACTCTAGTTACTGTGCAGGAGATGCAAACACTTCCTTGAACTCTCACAGAAAAAAGGAATAACTCTTATGAGTTACCTTTGTCCACCTAACATTTGAAAACCAGACGAACTAGTTGAATTGTAGAAAACTTAATCAGCTGAATTAACTAGCTGAACTTCAGGATAAAACAAAGAATGAAACTCTACATACCTTTATTTCTGTATGGGTCACTTTTTTAAACAAATATTTTCTTTTTAATTACACTCTCCAGCGTATCATTCTCAGGCAATTCAGTGATTGCTGTTTTTTCCCTAAATTATGGCCTTTTGATTGTAACAGAGAACATGCTCATTAGGTAAAGAAGCAGTGTTATGTTGGAATACAAAGGATTTTTTTTAAATTGAAGGTTCCAGAACAAATGCAGGGCTAACTGAGAAAGTGCATAAATGCAAATAGAAGACAAAAGAAAGTTAAGAGACAAATGGCTTTTGACCTGTTTATGGTGTGCTAGAAAACATAAGGAAGGGATGACAGGTGATGCTCATCCACCAAATATTTGCCTTCTTACCTAGAAAAGCTTTGGGGATTTAAAAAAAAAACAAAAAAACCAAAAAAAAACCAAAAAACAACAAAACCCAACCAACCAACAACAAAGAAACCACAACACACACCCAGAGCATTCGTAGGCATATTGACAGCTTGTAGATCTCTGCACAGAAATCTCCAGCAGTGGTTTGCAAACCAGGATGCATTTCCCACCCCTGAGGAAATGATACCAGCCCAAAAGCCGAGAACAAGGGCAGGAACAGAACAAAGCGCGGAAAAGAAGGCACAGCCATTACCGGGGGACTGTGAAAAAGGAGGGGGGGGTAAATGTCCAAAGAGGTGGCTTGGGTAGGGCCTGGGCTATCAAACAGCAGTGAGAATGAGGACGTGTTTTTCACGAGGGCAGTCAAACGCTGGAACAGCCCCACAGAGGTTTGGGAATCTCCATCCTCCAAGATTTTCCAAACTTAAAAAGGATGAGGGCATCACCAACCTCACTGAACTTTAAAGTCAGCCCAGTTTTGACCAGGAGGTTGGACCAGATGACCTCCAGGAGTATCTTCCACCCCAAATTATCCTGATTCTAAAATTAAGAGTAGAAATAGAGCTCCACTACTCAGCAAGGGTCCCAGGAAAGGAAGAGGCAGCCATGACTGACTGAAAGAGGGACAACGCAAGGCCATGACACCACCGTCATCCCTGACCGATGAACTGCCTAACCCACCACCACTGCCTGCTCGCCATTCCAGCTTTTCTCAAGAGTGTTCTCGCTACATACCTGACCCAGACACTTTGTTCCAATCCATTTCCAGGTCCACCTCCCCTTGCCTTTCAGCCATCTCCTCTCCTGCTGCACCCCAGAAACACGGCAGGGGTAATCCTGCTACCCATCCCCTAGGATGTAAGAACCAGTTTTTGATCAAGGGAAGGAAGGGCATGAGAACTAGGATGAAACAAGTGGTCATTAAAATACGTTTTTGTTTGTTTTAAAAAACAAAATATGAATAGGATGTGGGCTCTTCTACTGTAAATTGTATGCCTCACCTTAGTGGTAATTTTTCACGTTTGAAAATACAGCATAAGTGTATCTCACTCCTTTCTCCCAAGTCACTCCTAAGGTTTAAAAGAAATAGGTACATAGTATTTGTATTAGGGGGGGGTGACATAAAGCCAGACTTCAATAACTCTGAGATGAGTAGCGACACGTGTGAGGCATATTGGTATGGATAGCTAGGAAATAAAAAACCAGCCTTCCTCTTCTATACACAGGACAAGATATGTGAAAAAACACGCCTGAAAAAGGAATCCAAACAGAGGTGGAAAAGACTAGGTAGCATATTGCTGGTATGGACTTATGACTCACTGCTGGTATTGCTACTCCCTTAGAGGCCCAAAGTTTCCACTTTGTTTATTTTTAAAGCACTGAGTTGTGACTAGCCTGCCCTCTTAAATAACAGGAAAGAAAAAAAGCAGATATTGGGAAGTATGACCGTCTGGATTGAATGTGTTAGAAAAAAGAAATCGCACTTCTTGTGGAATCTGAAAAAAGCTGAAATGCTGATGCCGTTAGGAAAAAAACCCAAACCAAAACAAAACACAACCTCCAGTAGAGAAAACAGTGATGTACACAGAAGCAGCTCACAGATAACTCCACAGACTGAAAGATACACTGCCTGGTTCACTAAAACTGAAAGACCAAGTAGAAATTAACAGCTTGTAAGAATAAAGTTTTTCATCTGAAAGTAGAGCACTTACGTGTATTAAAATTCCAGGCAGTGGATACTTATGAGCACAGTAATTGGAAAGAAAAATAACAGCTAAAAGCAGGCTAAGAGAAATTTGCTTGCATCAGTTCAGCAAAAAACATAGCTTCTTTATGAAGGGCTTTCTTTGTACAAACAGCGTAATTCTAAGCTTAGCAACCCCTTTATAAGGAACTAGATGTTTTCACTGAAAACAGAAGCTGACAGTCCACCTCTGTTCTTAAGAGAAATATTATTTTAACCTAAAGAATTCCATAAAACCTGTAGCAGATAGCTTTGAATTTTTAAAAGGCTGCCATTTAAAATTCTTTTCAAATGGACAAATATTTCAATATAAGGCATTTTAATTTTTCATCTAACAGAACAGACAGTGAGGCAAGACCTAAATCGGATACCTGAGTTTTTTCCCCACTTTAAGTGCTGACATGTGTTTCTTGGAGAATAAAAAGTACATGAACAACAATGTGAAATCTACATAAAAAGAGAAGGTCACCGATAACATTGTTTGGAATGTCATATGCAGACCCATAGTCTTTGTTCCATGCAAAGTATATTATATTAAGTGTTAAACGGACATTTAATATAGAGAATTCTAAAGAGCTTCTTGTTTTGCGGTAAAAAGGGAAACGTGCACTAAGAGGTTGAAATGTGACAAGTGCAGAATAGTATCAATAATCCCATTACACCACCTGATTTGTCAAACTTGTCTCTACAAGTTATTCTAAAATTCACAATAGTGTTCTTAACCATTTATGAAATGGAGCAGATCACGTCTTTGTAGCATTCATGGCCACTGATTCTCCATGCTTTGTTGGAAAGAATGGCTTGAATGGCTACTAAGTCTTATACTTCATTTTCTTCAACCTCTTATTGATATCCTGGTGTTTTGAATGGTGTTCGACTGTAGGAGACTACAATACAAAGGTAGTATCAAGCAGGTGTTTTCTTTCTGGAACCAGTAAGTTCTGTTGATGTATTATGTGGCATCGTGGCTTTACAGACAAATCAGGTTATCAATATGCATGACCCCCACATCGGGCAGTGACCAGGAAGCAGTATGGATCCTCTCCTGAAAAATGGAAAATCTGTCAAGCTGAGATTTAAGATAAACCAACAGAACAGTCCAGGCTCCAAGTGTATCTGAAATCATGTGCATACACACATTCCACACCAAATATGAGATTTTTCAGGAAAACGGCAAGGAATAAAGACACTTATTTAGAGTGATTACTCATTAATAAATACATATTTCTCACAATCCAGGCTGAAAAAACAGGTTTTCCTCTTAGTTTTGTACCTTAACTGAATGAATCCAAAGCTTTTGAGAGATCACCACAGATTATCCAGAAGAAGTATCATGAACTAAATGAT
>JAVJGG010000027.1:24636254-24648388 GCA_035590195.1 Aviceda cuculoides
TTCCACCTCCCCCCCACCCCGAAACCTGCTCAGTTTTTTATATTTTTACTCACAAAGTAGGAAGAAATCTACAGAAAGAAGCACACGGTATGTTTACAAGTAAACCTGCCTGACATGGTTTTCTATGACAGATGGGCTCAACCAGAGCAAGATTCCAAAGTGGGAGGAACAGAGGAGTCTCACAGCCCCAAGTAAACGTGAGGGAATATCACTCAGTGCGAGAACAGGCCTGAATGGCTCCAGCATTTTTGCATTTGGATCCGGAGGTTTCTTGGATACAGCTTCTCCCCCTCCCCCAAGTAGCTGTGCCAACAAGGCTTGAGGAAGTAACATCCAAAATAAAGTCATACAGAAAGTTTCAGTGGGTCTGCTGTCTTTTCCTATAAAAATTCCTACAACAAGAAAGGCAGAAAATTCAATTCAGACCTTGGATTTTAAGATTTCAGTAGCTTTTATCTTCTGTACAGGTAAGAAGTGAACTCTCCTATGTCAAAGAGGTGCCATATTCACACAGCTGCTGCAGGAAACAACTGAAGCTGGATAAAGGCCATGCGGAAAGACTCCCTCCAGGCTCTGATGGTGAGACCACAGCTCTGGCTTGGGAGGAGAACATTTCCCAGCGCTGGCAGACAAAAATGTGGTTTTCATATTTGGTTAAAAAACCATTGAAAGATTATTAAAATGCTATGCAATACTACTGATAAAATGGAATACAGCTACCTCAAACCTACTGACATACTTTTCAGTAATGCAAGTGGACCATCTCAAGGCTCCAGGATCACTTCATGCAGCCAGCATGAGCCAGGCTGGATATGGCTTTCTAAAGAGATCTAAAACAGTACAGTAAAGATAATGAAAAATCTCAAAAGAAGGATTATATGGAGAAAATTCAAGAATTTAAAAGGTTTTTTCAAGAATGTTTTTGTCTGTCTTTTAGAATACACAGCAATGATAAAGATAACACCTGTAGACACGCAGTGAGCTCATTTATGTAAGATTTCACTCTGAATTTTTTGTATGTTTCCTTCAGAAAGTTTGAAAAGACAATAAATACACAGACAGATTTCAAAGCAATTTGCTGTCTTCCAAATTAAATTCTATCAAGTACATCCAGATATAGCAACCATTCATCTCACTGCCCAGTACGGAAATTTCTACATAGTCTACTCGTTTACTACAAGCGGAAGTTTCTCTCCAGAGAAATTGCAGAACGATAGCCAAGTTCCTTCAAAAGATAAGCCTGAGAAAAAAAGAGTTTCCGTATGTGTGCTAATTACCAACTAAACCCTTCCTCACATGATCTGGAGTACAGAAGTCAAAGGTCTTAATTCCCTAAAAGATAAATTATGGCTAAGTCTTCATAATACAGTTTTCCCACCCCTCCAAAAGCTAATTTCACAGGTATTTTTGAAATTACTGCTTGATTACAAAAGTCATCAATTTCAGCTATAAAGCAAAACCAAGATAAATGACTTAAAACATTACGGAAATACTGGAGAGAGATTTACCGGAGCAGATCTGATATCATCCTCAAGGGAAGAAACAAACAATTTAAGTTCACTGGTGAACAAAACAACTACTGACCAGCCGACCTACGGCTGCTTCTTGTTTGTCCCCAAGTCAGTGACCCACCCTTAAAGTCTACAATCTCCTGCTGCTCTCCCTGAGGCCACAGTAACCTTCTGTATCCTTTGGGCAGAAAAAAACCCCAAACATTCTGTCCAGACTAGAGGGAATGAACTAATAGAAAGCTGCTTGTCCGATTTTCAAGGCAGGTATCTCAAGTTTATTTTACTGATGCCCCAGGGGTTAGCTAGATGCTGAGTCAGAGGGAAGACTTCATTTCGCCCTGGAATTTTTTTATTCCAAACCTGTCATAAGGTTGTGTTTGTCAAGCTGCGGTTGTTTTGCCGTGTGGGATTTCTGAATCCATTCAGGTGACTTGTGTTCGATGCTGAAACGGTTGCCTTTACAGAGCTCTCTAGCACCTTCCCCCAACATCACAGATGTTGCTCGTCCTGTGTAGTGTCTGCCACCCTCCTGCTCTTACAGTTAATACTGCAGCGTTGCAATAAAACAATGTGTTTTCCACTTTTACTGCAAGTTGAGCAATTTGATTTTCAAGAAAGTTGCCCACAATCTACTAAAGCACACCTTAGCTCTTTCTGATATGCCAGCACTGGTACTTTACAAATACTTGTACAGGAGTCCTCCTCCATAAACCTCAAAGCATTTTACGCGGAAAAGGAAGGAAAATTATTGGAATTCTATTGCTGAAGCAAAAGCTGCATTAATTGCCAAAAGCGTCTGTTCAAAAAAGTTTGTTTGTTTTTTTAAAAGACCCAGGATCTAGTTCCCATTGTATCAAAAAGACCAGTATTATGTTGGTTAAAATTCACTCAATTTCTCTAATTCCTTATTAAGGAAATACTATCACCTTTCCAGTCTTCACAGCACAAGGATCAATCAGTTAACATTTGCAAAGTATTGGACTACATGGTAAAGAACAGCAAAGAAAAAAATATTAGCCATAGCACAAGTTAGTAAGACTTGGTGGGAAATCTCTGATTTTAACCCTTAGAATTTCAATCCATCGAAAAATTGTTAAAAAGGCCACTATATCTTAAGTAAAACAGCCTGGCATCCTTGTCAGAAGGTGGTAAAAGAAACGGTCAGCTTCTATCTTCTGATTTTAAACAATGGAAAACCAATACAGTAAGGAAAAAAACCCAAGCAACTGTTTGGGCACAGCAGCCCACAAATATTATTTACATATATAAAATAAATTATACATTATATTTGTAGATATAAGCACACATATAGTAAATAATGTATATACACGCACATGTTATATATACACAAGAATTGCTATTGGAATATTGCACATTTTCATCACTTCTCTAGAAAACAGGTATTCACATATTCTGCTGTCTTTAAAGAAGTGTTTTTTCGAGTCTGGTGAGACACGCACAGGGTGAGGAGAAGCTGGTAAAGGCAATCATACTATCCGCTTACATCCACCTTCCCTCTTGCCTTTACTGCTCTCTCCCCTCCACCTCCCCTCGCTCCATCTGCTGCTCTGACAGGCTGCTTTCTCCTTTGGCATTCATTTCATCTTATTTTAAGCCTCCTCTCCTGATTATTGTCATCGATATAAACAACACCAAAGGACGCACTTGCACTTCACTCAGCTGCCAATAGGAATGCGTGAATAAACACTATGCTACCTTTTATTTCTCCATATTTTAAAATGTTTTAGATGTATCAAGTTTCTCATTGCAACAGACACAGCAATCAACACCAAGTAACCTGTCCACTCTCTCCAGATCACAGATAAGATAGCTATTTTTACTGAGCACGCACATCTCTTCAACGTTAATTTGACCTTCAGAAGAAGCAGACGGGAAAAAAAATCATAACAATTACTGCGTTTTTAAAAAAACTGAACAGAAACTTCTACTTGCACCTCTGTTCAAATTTAAAGCTCTTGTGCAGCTCACAGAATGGACTTTCCTACCTTTTTTCTACATTATCAATGCCTTCAGTTGAGGTACTAGTTAGCAACTAATTAACACGCACTGAAATGAGTAGCATGTTTCACAGCTCCATCTCTTTGAGGTTACTTGCAGACCCAAAGAGATAGACCACGTTGACTGCCTACAGTCACATTTTACTCTGAAACAATGACAGCTAAATATCGGGCAAAACCAAAGCATGACAAAACATGACAAGAAAGGTCATCTGTGTGTTCCCGGCAAGCGACACAGACTGTGAAAGACTGCTGTTGAGTTGAAAGTGTCAAACAATAACGAAAAGTACAGCAGAGATGTAATTACTGTCTCAAAAAAAAAAAAAAAAAAAAACCAGCCATCAAACAAAACCAAAAACAAAACCAAAAAAACCAACACCCACGCCATTTTACCTATTTGACATGCTAGGTAAAACAGTTTTTTACTAGGTAGCAGCAAAAGCACACATTCACCAAGTTCTACTTTCATGTAACAGAGTATCCTTAGTCACTGATTTCAGCTAGCTTATTAATCAAGGAGAACAGCTACTAAAATAAAATTGCAATTTAAATGCTATTACAAGGAATACTGTTAATGGGAAATGAGAACCTTTCTACACTCTGAATTCTGAATATTAAGGTAAGCCTTTAAGCATATGTTAGATAATGCAGTACCGAAAATACAAGTGAAATAGCTCAGTGCATATTCACAACAGCTCTAAAAGGACTGCAGAACTGCAGTACTAGGGCTGATACATCAAGTACTTCTTCCATTTATACTACGGCGCAGCCTAGAAAAAACAGTAAAGAACCCACTGGAGGCAGACAATAAGCAGAAAAACTGGTCAAAAAAACTTTGATGGCAACAGGTACAACACAGTGAAAAGAGTCAGTAAAAAACCCCTCCCTTGATAAAATAAGACATAAGGCAATTTACATACAGATCCTGTAATTCATCACATACATTCAAGCCATTTACCATGTAATTAGGGATAAATTATAAACACTGAACCATGGTGTTTCACTAGCATTTGCACAGGTTCTCCTCCAAACAAAAGCACTCTGTGTATAGAAACTTGGCACCCAAGTGCAGTGCATCAGCATACAAGTTTTTTGAAACCGACAAAGCATTCAGTTCTAGGGAACTTCTTTTCACTGTCCATCCTTCCACTCTTTTTTTTTTTTAGCTTGCCAAAAAAGTCATAAATTAGAATATTCTGAGTTCCCTAAGGTAACAAAAGGCATTTGGACAGAATCTGTGAAAAGATTTAGAAATGTGGCTTCAGAAACTAACTACTGAGAATTTCCAGTTCCCTTTATAACTAGTTTAAAAGGAATATCCCACTGTTGATGAATACAACTTCACATTTATTTTGATTACGATTTCTTTCACCAAAAGACTTTATGTGAAATTTTATTACCATCTCAAAAACAGAAATCCTTTTACAGGCCCAAGAAGAAACATCCCACATTGTTCTTGAACTGCACACTTATCAGCAAACCAAGGAAGCGATCCCACAAGACTTCATTCATATAAGCAGCCATTCAATGAATCTCAAATGATGCAGCTGTATTGCTGGAAAGTTGGGGTTTTTTAAATGCAAGTATCTGAAAGCCTCAGTTGTTAAGACTGAGCCTTCTGAATCTGAGAATGTAATTATTTTTCCAACTTATCAAGACTATTCCCTAAATGCAGTGACTGCTCTAAGTGCCTCTGCATATAAAAAACATTCCCAGGGTAGAATGGATAAATGTATTAAGAACTGATCTTAAATTCTCTACGTCATCACAAAAATCACTAAAGAATACATACTTTTAATCAGAGGTTCATGAGACATATATCGATTCTGTCCCTGAAAAATTACTATATTTCATCAAATTAACCACAACTGACAATGTGTTCAATGCATGCTAACATAAATTCACGTACAATGAAAGAACTGGAGCGCCAATAACTGCAGACCCTTATGGCACTATTTTGAGTATTTCGATTAAAGTCAGGACAAATTTCATTTGACTTACAAAGCTTTTTCAGCTGAGTTTTGGGCTCAGACCACATGCAGAAAATCTAGGACTAGAAAACATGTACATCATAGATACAGAAATCCTCTTTCATAAACTGACAGTAATGTCTGGCCCACAGAAAACATTTGTTCTCTATATACTCGTGGGTGATGCAGCACCGATGACTAAAAAGATGCTTAACGCAACAGCCTACAAACTACATTTGGAAACACTCTAGCGACAGCTTGTCTTTTCACGTTTCACTTCTGTCACTGCCCCAACATCAACCATTGTAACGTCAGACACGTCTCCAGTTGTATTTATTGAATATTGAGCTCCACAAGCTTCCTCACTTGTATTTTGTTCTACCTTTAATCTATTTTAAATAAATTAATGTATTTTTAATCTGTTGGACTTAGACTTAGGCTCCAAGAGCCTTTACTGTAAACTAAGCAGGCAGCTGCCCCTTACTAGATACTTTTTAATTTTGGAACAAGGGAGAAAAATCAATCATCCCTCCCTTCTCACAAACAAATCAAAATTCACTCCACTCCCTATCACAAGCATGAGGCCAAATCTGTCTGCTTTTATTTCAGATGAATGGGAAGCTGCTCTTACTTAAGAATGTGAATGTGAATTTATTTTGGACTGAGTACACCACAACACACTTCCTTTCCCTCTAATTGACCTGATTTTACTTTTTACTCAGGTTTCACACTAACCTCTGAGAAAACCTCAAAGAGTTGACTGACTTTATAACAATTTGAAAAAAGTGTTAAAAATGTCTTCTGTAGCCAAGAACCTCCTCAACTCAAAATGTCCATGAAAACACAGAATGGGTCTGTCCTGCATAGGTCAAACTGTCTGATTCAGAACTTTAACAGGTACTTTCATAGTACGCAACTTACAGAAAGGATAACTGAAAAAAACATACACTGCAGAAAATTTGCTAATGAATAAATCACCTCAAGAGAACAATGCCATAGACATCAAAATTATTCCAGAACCTACCTGTGCATATTCTTTCTCAATTGCAGCTCTTTTCTGACTGAATGCTCTGAAAGAGGAAAAAAAATAAATCCATTAATACATACAGCAAAACACTATAAATTCAATAATTTACTTAAAAGGATCTTCTGCTAGAGAGTCTTTATAGTTAAATGAGCAATAAAAAAGCAAAATTGTTTGACAACTGTATAGCAGTAGCCTAGCAACCAGTGCATGTGGACTTCACATATGTGATGTTCAAATTTCCAAGTTTTATTGGACAAATTCAGTTCCCAGGACTACCAGTGTAAATACAGTTTACTTCATTAAAGGCTCATCAGCTTTCTACTGGTATAGCCTAGGGAAGAATTTGGTAGCACAGAACAAAATTTGGCTTTATGCGTCTAGATGGACCGACTTACTATTTCTTTTTTTTTTTTAGAAAAAGTAAAGTAACAGCAACTGAACATACCAGATTCATAGTTGTAGTCACAAGACTAACAGCCTTTCTTTAAACCCATGCTGTCCCACAGCAATATACTGATTTACCCATTAATGTAGCTATATTGCATTAGACCCACTTAACTCAGTGCAAATCATAGCATGTCATTCCACATTAACATCAGTGCTGTACTCTCATGTAGGGGCTCAAGATGTACCACCTCAATGTATTTTAAAATAGAGGGTTTCAACACTATCACCACTATCACTTCCACTAACGGTGGAAATATCACCGTTATAAAATGAAGAATGTTCAAATACCTAGATGTGTCAAGGCTCTTTTTTCAATAGCTTAAGCTATTCCCTCTTTAGCACTTGAACAGTGAAACCAGAGTAATTTTCTTCAAGCTATACTGTAAACTACTATGCTTAAGGCTACACCATCAGCCAAAGAAAATCTAATTCTATTTAAATTAGTTACACAATAATTATGGTGGCACGTTAATAAAAAAAAACCTCAGGAACATCCTATAATAAGGTTAACTCAATAAACACAAACAAAAGGAGCTCTGAACAGGCTCTTTCTACTCCTGTCTACTCCATTTCACCCATGAAGAACATCCACACGCTGATAGGGCTCTGTCTCCTCAACGGGATCTAAAACAAAAGTCTAAAGGCATCGTGATTGCTTAAAATTCTTTCCAGATTAATGATAGCCCTGAAGATCTGGCCATATTCCAACTCAAATAATTGCATCCCATCTTCCTAAACCCCCCTTGTGTAGCTCAGGTGGGTACAGAGGGCTGTATGACTGTGCCACACGAAACACCGCTGTATGAACAGGTAAAATTGTCCGAGATGCCTGTAAACGAATCTACTTTGTAAAGCATTCAAGATATTTCATCTAATATTACAAAACAATTTCTTTTAGGCTCTCCTGTTCCAAAGTCCAAAATCCCGGTCAGTGTAGCAAACATCTAAAAACCACACATACTATCCTTCTAAAAGATCTTACTTTTCTTTCAGAAGTATAAATAACTGCAGAAGTAACTACTAGGAATAACTGAAGTGTGTTACCAATATTGAAAAGGTAAAAGAAAACAAGCAGCTGCCTTTGAAACGTAAATCTGGGAAGACTTTAGGGCAAGGCAGTTATTTTCCAATTCTCAGCTAATCTGATTTCAAAACATATAATCAGAGATAAATGTTAAGGATACTCGGTTTACACAAAACCTGGATATGGAGTCGTGTATTTCACCGTGAGGTTTCTTCCCTCATACAAAACAAATTCCACTTAAACTAATTGCATAACAATTGTGACAAGCTAGAAGCCTAAGATATGCCCTAAAAACCTTCTACATTAAAAGGTTTACACTACAGAAAAAAACCAAACGCATTCAACTGGCCCTAGTGTAGAATTACAAAATACCATGCAAATCAAATTTATTCACAAAACCAACAGAAATCTTGGACTTGGAATGACTGCAAGCTCCAGCATGAAGAAAATGTATTGTACAGTAGCACCTCCATGAATTAGAAACATTTTAGAGTAGTTTTAGATTTTTTTCTGTATTTTAAATGGGGTCTTAAAAAAAGTTGGCAGGACAGCACATAATTCAATTTATGCAATACTTAAATTTGTGTTTGATCTGTGTTTTGGTGAATGAAGTAAATGGTAAGTACTGAAAGACCGGCAGGATCAGCTGCCTGTATTCCTTGAAGCTGGTGTTCTCTGCTGCTTTGTGACTGTGTTTCCCTCAATTAGTCAAACACTAAGCTGTTTTTAACCTCAGGACAGTTTATACAGGAATCCCTTTAAGACAACCATAAATATATTACAAAACATGACGAAATATGAGACTGAAGTAGACAAATTTCCCAGGAGAAAATTATTTGGAGCGGAGGGGCAGGGGGGGAAGTCTGACTAATAAATGCATCATAGTTTCTTAACTTGGGAAACCTGAAAACTTTCATGTGTGTATCCTGATTTATGTGCAAAGCTGGGATATTCTTAACCTTATTGTCATTTAAGATGGAATTCCAAGTTCATTCATATACAGAAACATTTGGTTCCATAAGCTAATAAAATGTTCTCTAACTGTTACTTAAAAGTTTTTAAAAAAATGAATTAGTGGGTCTGCAAGAAGGCAAGAACTTTATTTAAGGTTTCTTTAAACTAGGAAGTATTAATATCTTCTATTACATCTTTTTCTCAAATTAACCATGAAGTGCAAGAAACACCAGAACTGCATGCCTCAAAAAGTATCCTAGCTTTTGTTTCTGGACAATAATTCCTAAATATCATCTCTATCCTGCAAACGTTGATTCATGCAATACGCTTACTCCCTTTGCCCCACTAAAAATCATTCAAAAGCATTTAAAGTCGACAGTTTAAAAAGAGGATGAGAAAGAATAAATACAAAGAAATTCAACACTATTTGGTGCATACAGTCAATCTACAACCATTTTCCATTTTAAGTATGATACTTGCCACAATCCTCACATTGCAGGAAAATCCTGACTTAAGTCTCCAAAAAAAGAAAGCCACTTAAAAAAAAAAAAAAAAATTACACTCACCATCAGGACAAGCCACCGCCATTTATAAAAAACGCTATTTTATTACATGTCGAGAGTGTGACCAGGCACCTGTCTTTAAAAGAGCCTGCTGCTAGGGAAGACTGCTGCAAGCTCAAAGGAAAAGTCACACTCAGAAAAGTTACTTCAGTGGTTCCGACATACATCATTTAACATCAAGAGGCAATGCCAGCCACCCACGGCATTTCCTCAGATGCCGCTGCCTACAGCCCCTTCCAGGGTTTACGGCTCCGTATGACTAGAATGAACCTAATCCTGGAGGGATTATGAAGGAATGTTCTTTCCAAAGCACAAACAGGTAGAGAAGTTCTGCAGAGAAGGTTTGTCTTCCTTTGACATGTCAGCAGTTGGTGAAGTCTGGTAAAAAACAGAGCAGTGGCGTTAGAGAACAGTTGCTCCTATTGTCATTAGGACAATAAGGACTAAATGTGAGGTTGGAAAGGACTTCTCTTTCAGGCTAAAAACTAATAAGAATATCTGAAGAAGAGGAAGGTGGAGATTTTTCTGCTGCGTGGCAGGACTTCGTCCACCGACATCTCCTTACATTCCTCATCGGGCTTCTGACCTGGGCTAACACACGCCAAGGTGCACCACAAGGCTGAGCTAGTCGCTTTGGTTCCTGAGGAAGAAAATTCTTTGGTTTTAACTCATAGGACTTTATGTGATGAAAAATATCTGGATGAAACGTAATAATCTGTGGTATTAAAGAAATTAGATTATGCAATCTAACTGTCTCTTGGGCTCTGTGAAACAGTGGAACTGTAAGGGAGCAGCAGAAAAAAACATACTTACTGTCATCCCTGCTTTGCCAATACTACTTTTACTAGTGCTAAACCCTCACTGTCACTGCAAATTCCCAAACACAAATTCCAGCAACTGCCAGGTATTTAAACTACTCATATCAATTTAAGGTAACAGATGCTATGAAATATTCAGGTATATTTTTAAATTTTCATTGCAAAAAGCATAACAATGTGAAGTAAGGAGTCAGGTCAGTGGAGAATGATACTTCAAGAACTCTTCCTATAGAGACACAGGAGAAACAGATGGGCTCTACTGGGTACATGGATGTCCACCTGGGTTGGAAATGTCTAAAGCTCCAACGTTCATGAAAAACCAGTATGTTAAAATTAAAATATACATTAGTGTTACATAAAACAATGTTATATTTGCCAAGATTATCCAGTTATACAAGTCTAAGGATGAAAGTCAGAGCTTGGACAGTAAAAACAGTTAAACACAGTGACACCCTGAAAATCAGAAAGCTAATTACTCTCTGTATTAAAAAACTAATTTAACTGTATCTAGAGAGCTACGCGAAAATGTAAATGGACAGTTCATGTACAGGTCTCTTGAATAAAAGAAGGGGCTGAATTTGCATAGGCGAATGTATTTCCATTTAAAGGCTGAGAAATTCAGCAATGGGCCAAGTAGGGGGCTGAATCACATTTGGAATGAGTCGCTGCACAAGATCACAATAATGGTCAAAAAACATATATTTATTAACTGGCAAATTGGTACAACTCACCTAGCACTAGCAGTTTATGTTAATACAATTTTTTGGCTATGGAGATTCAGAGAAATTGTTCAGAAATTGTAATTTTAAAAGTGCCAAACCTTACAATTTGTACAACTATGCAAAGCACCAGAAAATGTACAAATTGATATCACAGCTGAAACATCCAAAAGTGTTAGACTAAAGAAATGCACCTGTTTTAACTGACCTTGACCTCAGAGAGTCCCCAACTGCTACACTAACAAAAGCAAGGAGCAGCAAATGAGAAAGTACTGTGCTCAGCTCTACGGAGACTGGATTTCCTAGATCAGCAGAACACAGAGGAACAGAATTGACACTTTCAGTGCCATCTATCTGAAAGATGATGAGAGGAGGTGGGAATTACACATGCACACACTGCATGGGGATGGTAACTCTCCAAAACCTTGTTTTAAACCTTTCAATACAGACTACTGTATCCCTAACAGAATCAAACCAACAGTCAGTACCATTTTTTCTTTGCTTTACCAGCTGTGGATCTCCCCAAGTCAACAAAAAGTGAAACCCACATTAAGTGATGCAGATGCAGATCAATAAAGTAGATCCATAAAACACCAATACGATGAGAAAAGGAATGGAAAAAAAGGTGGAGGAACAAAAGATTTTCCATTGTTTTGATTTTATGGGGTAGTAAAGCAATTTCAAAATTCAGTTTAAAAATGAATTCATCCCATCAAAAATTCCTGAAGTAAATCTACTTAGGAATGGTAGAGCACATTGCAACTGATTTTAAACTGACTCACCCACCAGCACTCAAGGAGGTGAATCAGTGAATTACAAAACACCTCCAAATTTCCAGCTTCCCAAAAATTACATCAGGAATTATTCATGACATCTAGAACACATGCCAGTGGAAAATTATGACTTTGCAACTTCTGCTTAAAATGTACACTGGTAGCACAAACATTCAGTGTGCAATGATGTCCAAAGTAATACTATACCGGTCTTCTTTTTTAAGATGGAAGTACACACTCACTCCAAAACTTTCAATTTAAAAGAGACAGATCTTGAAAAGAAAAGAAAAGAAAAGAAAAGAAAAGAAAA
>JAVJGG010000027.1:24653835-24675113 GCA_035590195.1 Aviceda cuculoides
CGGCCCCCCCCAATCACCAGATGCTATGTTACAGCAAATAGCCTTTATGTTTGGTTTTAAAAATAACAAACTCTTTTATTCAATGATTTTATATCACCTGAATGAAACAGATCTCTTCTTAGAAAGGTGACTATTCTATATGCACAGTTACCTTCCAGATTTATCTGATAAAGAATAAGCAATTCACCAGTATTTTTGTCTAGAAGAAAAAGTCTGGATCCCTCAGTGCATACACTTCCTATTCCATGTCAGGTTTGAATAATAGCACTACTACTATTGCCTTTCCTGCTGAAGACTTTGTTCCACCTATTAAATACACTCTAGAATAAGTTGCTGTACTGTGTTCAGCATTTAATAGCACTGGTCAAACACAGTTCGGCTGCTTAGATTTTGGGTTGGTTTTATTTGTCTGGTCTCCAGCTAAACTTTCCATCTCATACATTAGCACAAGATCATCATCCATGCTCTTTTGCATGGAGATACATATGTGCAATCTTTCCCTCAGGTGTTGTAGAAAGATGTTCATCAACATTCATATCAGAGCATTATCACGGCTCTTCTTTCCAAATTGTATGTTAAGCACATACATCTAGGTAAAGATTTCGCCTGCAAAGATTGAGAGGAAAAAAATTAAAAATGTTGAGTGCTGCAGTCTCTTCCCTAGAGGCCATCACTAGGCTGCCTCCCCTCTTGTCTCTGAAAATGTCTTGCTGCTACCATTCTCATAGCACCTCCTTTACTACCCTACATGTCCCTGACCAGCTGTAGGCATAACTGATACTGTCCTTCAGCAGTCAAGCAAAGCTTTGGAGTATTCTCCTCCTTTACTGCCCACCATTTTCACCTGTTGTATGCTGTCCTTTAGCTCCTTGCTCAGTCCTGAGGGGCTTCTGCTGAAATTCCTGATCTTTGCATACAAGGCAATGGTTTGCTCCTTAGTTTTCTGGAAGTCTTCCCCAGAAAAACTAAGCTGAAACCATCAACCCAGACATACTTCCCCTTCCTGGCTGCTTCCCAGGAGATTCTGCCCACCAACTGCATGTAGAAGCTGAATTCTGCTCTCATGACAGTGTGTCTCCAGGTCCTGTAATCAATTTGTGGTCACAGAAGCCCAAGCTGCCACTAGTCGGGACAGGACTCCTAAGAGCAAGTTACGAGTACCAGCCTTCCTCCCATGACAAGTATGGACAATCTGCAGTTCTTACACCACAACCATTTCAACGCAGTGTGAATGCGGCCTCCAGGCCAAGACCTTTAACGAGCATTCTAATACGATCATTGCTGGGTAGGCCAAGTTCCCGTCAGCTGTGAAAGCACACAAGCCAGAAGAACAAACTCAAAACCACCCTCGCGAGGTCACCCACAGCCTAAACTTTTGCCAACAGTGAAGGTCTATGACCCACCACAAGAAGCCCGTGATATTTCCTGCTTGCAAATCAACTCGAGGTCTGCCTGATCTCAGCAGATGTGTGAAGGACATCTTTACAACTCTTAAAGCACAAATATTTCTAACATCAAGAAACTCTTTGCTTGCTGAGTCAAGAAATTCGGCTATCCTCCCTGTAGGGCACTGTTCTTGCAGCTCATTGGCAAGTCATTCCTCTCTTTTTCTATTTACTTCAGTGTACTTCTCCAGTTCTGGCAAGTATAAAAGAAAAAAAAAAAAAGTGGACTTCTTTGAAACGATTTTAATATACATACTCTCTGTAATATCTCCTCTTTAGTCTTAATCTTAAAATAGTCAGCTCTTCTGAATACAGTTTTATAAGTTCCTGCAGAAAGGTATTAATTGACAATTCAAACGTCCTGTAATGTATCAGAGCTCTTCTCTCCTTTATAAATTCCTTACTACAACACATCACTGTTTTCAAACGGTAGTCTTCCCCAAGCAAATAAAAGCTACAATATCCACCCCATCCCTTTTATAGCCGAGTACACAGTAATCCCTTGTTGATTCATCTACTACAGAACATTTTACCACCCTGAGTGGTCCTGTTACATCTTTCCACCCCTACTCTGCTACACAGGATTTACAGTAACTCACCAACTGCATCAGATTCAGCATCTCCATGCTGCAATTAGAAGTACATTCTTCCTGTCACTAAAACTAATCATCTCAGGCAGCTTTGCTACAATTTGTCCCTTGGAATGTTTACTCTTTAAATACCCAGTTATTCTCAACTAAGATAAGCTACACTAAAGGAAAATTCTCTTGAATATAAACAGAGGCATGAAAGCAGAAAACATTCCAACCAATTTGCAGAAAATCTGCTTGTAACTTAAATTAGCATATAGCAAACTATACAACAAAGGTCCTCGTCAATCAAGGAATCAAAGTTGTGCATGGTATCTTTGTGTCAAAAACAGCCTTCTGCTTTTCCTGCTGGGATTCATCTACAATTCTTTTACTACAGTTTTCACACATTATTTTCAGGATCTAGATCATCCTCTTGCCTTCCCCTCAAGCAACTCTCTGAAATGGAAAAAAAAGATTTTTTTATGCATTGATTCCAGAGAAATTAGAAAAACCCAGAAGAGAAACAGAGCTAGAAATGATCTGCCCCTGCTCAGTTATCACCGAACCCCATCCTCCACACAAAGTATAGCTGTTTGTAAACACTGCTACAGGTCTTCATCATCATTCTTCTGGACACAGGAGAAGCTTATTCTAATTTGGACCCAGAGGTAACTAAACCACAGAAGAATTAACCTCATATACAAGAAGAAACAAGTGGCAGCATGCTTCCAAGCCTGAATTTCTCTCAACCTTTTTATTATGAAACAGGTCTTAGTAAATAATGGAAGTTACTTGGTTTTCTCTATCTTCTGTAGATAGAAATCCTCCAATTGACCCTAGGCTCTTAGCTGTTGGGTACTGCTACCCACACCATCACAAAATTCAAGACCCTCAGCTCTGTTATTACCTTTCAGTCATTGGATTGGCACACAGGCTTAAAAAACGATCAACTTGTATTTTTGGCAATCTACACACTACTGTTCCTCTAATCCCACTCAATTCAAAAGGAATAAAACACCAATTTGCCTTCCATGCCCACGGACAGAGAGCAGATAAATGAGATCTTGCTTTAAAACACAAAATTCAGACAGTTTAACTTTGAATTTCTTGACTTCAGAAGTTCTTGCACATGAATGATTTCCTGCTGTTTAAAAAATATCCCTCCCTAAAAAGCCCATTTATATTTGAAAGAGTATGTTGCTTATTCAGAATAGTTTAACAGATGTACCTAAAATCTACAACCTCCCCATCAAATGTGTTATGAAGTCACCATTTTTACCAGGACATTTAGAGGTCAATCACAACTGGCATAGGCCAGTGGGTGCAAGTTTAGGTGCTATTTATAACGCACATAACATACATCTTGGTAACATTTATAACACAAGCTTTTTAATGCCGTATGTAAAACACACTCAGTAAAAGTTACATGATTTAAACAAAAATTTTAACACATATGCAAAATACTCAGGGTGACATTACAAACCCACAAACAAACTGGAGTTTAAACAGGAGATGTTTGTGATTTTTTATCAGCACAAGCTTCCAATTAAATCAGAAGCTTCTCCTTCATAAACCTATCAAGAATGACAAAGCAATTTTCTCCCAACTTTCAGCTTTGAGTATGCTTCTGAACCAAGATTTTATTCATCATTTAAAATGTTCTAATTCACACAACCTATGATAAACAACTCTTTCGTAAACCATGAAATATCTTTACCTCGTGCCTGAACAATGACCCTCTAGCAATGCACAGAAAAAATTTCCAGACAACATTAAACAGCGAGCAATGTACTCGCCATAAATCACATTACTGTACAGTTTGGGATTAGGATGAGTTGCCACTAGCAACAGAGCCAAAAAAAAAACCAAAAACCAATTCTGTCACTATATATAGAGAATTCTTGTAACCTCAAACGTAGTCAATGTTTTCAGCAATTTGCCTCAGAAAAGTATTAGCAGTCCAGCATGTGATCAGAGAAACATGACATGCAGACACAAAACAATGCTAAAACAATAGAGCTTTCCCTTTGGTAGAACAAAAAAGAAAACAAAAAGAACAACCAGAAAGCTGCTGGTAAGCGTGAACATTTCATTCACCGTTTTCAAAATAAAAACAGGCCGTCTTTATAGCATTAGCATGTACAACAAATATGAAGATTAGTTTTAGAGCTTAAGTGTATTTAAAAAGATCACTAAGCACTTTTTGTTTTAAATAGGAAACTAAGCGAACAGCAGGGAAAGATACAATTTATACAAATACAAAGCTTTTTTATAGCTTACCCAAATCCAATTCATCATATTCAAGACATTTCCTATTTAGAAAAAAACCACTAGCATAATTCAGACAGTCTACTAGGAGTTTTTAGAAAACAGGAATATGAGGAGTTTCTTTGATCCCATTTGCTTAACAGGTCTCTGAAGAAGCCAAGACACATTTCATCATTCAAGCTTTCATCCTGGAACTGCAAAATGTTTTGTAGCAGGCAACAACCACCTTAAGAGTTTTTATCTTACTTATTTGTCACATTTTAGGAATCTTGACGGTACCACCCACATTTATTACAAAGATTTTTCTTCTTTCTTTACCTGTATTTTTAATACAGGCAATTCACTTTTAAATGACGCCCTTCACAAGGTTTCATTGTCACTAACATTGACATAAGTCAAATTCTGTATTTTAATGTATTCGACAAGTAATAATAATTACCATGTTTTTTTCTTCACAGCACAATTGCCCTGTCTTATAAGAATACAGTACATGGACTGTTATTTTTTAACTCAATAAAATTTAATAGTTCATTGAAAATATGCAGTCCCATTTCTAAAACGTATCTGTAGGCAATACTCACGCACTACTTGCGCCCCAGTCATACCGCTCTGTGTGCCAACCCATTTGTACCTTCACAAAAAGCTGTTGTTGCTTAAGAAAGAGCAGCTATTTGTTGCACGTCTCTCCTAGACACTACCACACGCACAACAGTTGTCGTGGAAAGCAGCCACACCTCTGCCGCTTCAGTGCAAAGTCTCATACCTTTGCCAAAGAAAGTGGGTTTAAGATGTTTAAGGATGGTTGACACCCCACAAGCCAGGTGAACCAACCTAACTGCCTACCCCCAGCTGGATACGCTATCTGTACACCGATGTCATAAGACAGCACATTCCTGCTCACCATGCAGCTTTCTGTAAACAATACTGCTCACAGTTTTCCTTCAAAGGATATTTAAGCCTGCCCGTACCTTGGATGCAGGAATCAGATCCGTCAGTCACTGAGAACTGCAAAATGCATGCTTCCTCCCACCACCACCTTCTCACTTCCCTGCCAGAATAAGTCAATGCTACATCGCTATTACAGGTTGTGGTCCTCATACTATGGAAAAACAACTATCCCTACCACCACAAATGCCTGTTCTAAATAAGCATTGGAAAGGTTGCTCAGCTCCCCACTATTCAGCCCATGAATGTTATTGCTGGGCCAGATGGGACTCAGAGTAAGCAAAAGGAGAACCACTGAGACAGAATTATGCTTTCTGAATTTGGTGACATTGTTGAAATAATGAGAAAAGGAGTGGAGGCAGCTAAAAGAAAGAATCCTAGCATTTTCTTACTAATGGCACTTGCCACCAGGCCTGGCAGGGCACTGCCTATCCTGGAACTGTTTCTTTTCCAGTTCAGCTCATCTCCTTTTCTGGAATGGTGGCATTCCTTACCTCTGCCCATTTCACCTGGGAAGGTTCTTCTGAGTACAACCAGTCATTTCCAATTCTGCTTTGATCAGTCCCTAACCCAGGGAAAGAGAAGCCAGAGTCCCACGCTCTCCTTTTTCCAAAAAGCAGAAACTTAAGTCTACTGCCAACGAGCCCCCTGGTAAAGATATCTGAAAGAGTACAAGAAGTCTTTTCTTCTTACCACTGGCTTTCCTTGATCTTGCTTACTACTTGCAGTAGCATCAGCTGCTACAAACACCTCGGAACAGGAAGCCCAACAGAGGATAATCCTCCCCAAGGGCAAACATAGCTCAGGTGCTTAACTGAGAATTAAGAATCAGTTTTCAATATAACTATATTGGAAATTTATTTATGAAAACAGCACTTCTTTGAGGCAGGGCAGGGGGGAGCATCATACAGTTAGACTATTTCTCCTGAATGAAAAGCTACAGTAAAATCAGAACACAGTTGCTAATACAGGTTGCCTCTGCGCTGGCACTTCTCCAGCACAGCTACATGAAGATAAGGCAGAACATGTCTCAAACATCTAGCTAGCTATGTCAACAAAATAGGGCCCAGGCCTACTCTAGAATAATATTGAACTAACCTGCTAAATTTAGAAAAAAAGAAAAGTTCAAAACTTCAACAGGAAAACTTCTAAAGCAGGGAGATCGTTTGCTCACTTGAGAGTAGAAAAGTGTTTGCATGCTTCTGGACTCACAATAACATCTCTCTTCGGCTGAAAAGATCTGGTCTCGGTTATTAACTGGACAGCAGCATTGCAGTGCACCTCCATGTGAAGGACTTGGCATTAATCAGCTCCAGCAAGCAGAGAACATCAAAGCACCCCTGCTAAGTAAACCGAACTTTTCAGGGAAGACCAAATCTCAACACACTCCACAGCCTAAGCCTGGGGTGTTTAAAAGACTACCCCAAACTCCAGAACAAAGACCACTGTCGACAGTCACATTCCTCTGGCACAGCAGAACTCTGCAGCAGTAGTAAACCTTGGCTGCAGGACACAGAACACAACTGGTCAGAAGTCCAAAGTCTCCCCAGGAAATCAGGAATAACAACATCACCATCCCTGATTTCAAGTAAAAGAAACACACCTTCACTGCCACTTGTACTCATGCACATTTGTAAAGATGAAAAGGAAGAGAGCAACCTCGTACCAAAAGAAAAGGGAGCGCAAAAGGGAAGCACGTGCCGAAGAAAGAATTAAAAAACATTTTTATCAGGCTTCAGCAACACACTGGATGACGCTCAAACTCTTTATGTAGATTTTTTTTTTTGTACTGTTTCTTGAGTACCTAATGTCCAGTAGCTGCTACAGAAGCAATAGAAACACAGAGGATTTAATTCCCCTAGCATTAGAGATAGGTCACTTCTCCCACAGCAACAGACAAGATGAATACCAACTTCAACAAGTCTTTAGATACTGGCAATTAAATTTTGCAGATTTACAAGTAAAAGACTCATGTAATGACAAAGATTATGTTTCACCTCCTCAGCAGAAAAGCCTAAGCTTCAAGTGCTTAGCAAAACTAGAGTATATGGCTTGCTTTGTTTTCTACACAACTGATTAGCTCATAGCAACTAAACAAATTCTGCTTTCACACAGATTAATAGAAATACAGATTAACATTTCTTAAAGTTTGTGGTTTTGTTGGTTTGGGATTTTTTAACTTATTTGAACATAATGTACATAATTTAACCTCTGCGTACATTTCAATAGATCAGAAGTTTTTAGGCATGCTACCCTGAAAGCCTGCACATTGGTCACCACATCATAACAAGTGCTTCTGCACTTTCACACAGCAAGTAAAAGTATAACATCAAACAGATGCAGCAAGACCAACTGCTGCATGCAATTTCATTCCCTCACCTAAGTAGAAAACAGCTGGTTCTGTCAAGGCAATAATAGTTGCAGCACAGAATGAAGGTGTGGCAGAGTTTGAAATTCTTACTGGTTAGACACCCCAAGGGAGATACCTAGGAGGCACATCTATTTTTAAAGAGCACCTACGTATTCAGGTATTGCCAGTATAGTGAATTAACTTAAGTTTATCACCTTACAACAATACCACAGGAGCTGGTGAAATAAATTTATTAGAATTCAAAGGTCTGGGCTGTGTTATGACTTGTTAAAAAACCAACCTTGTGATCATCCCCTCTTAATTTGTTTCTTCTCTTTCTTGTAATTCGGCTGGAACTGGATCCTGAAAGTAATACTAGCATTCCCAGAAATGGCTTGGTTTCCTCCAACTATACAAACATACAAATGCTGTAGCAAAACTTGTACAGAAAAGTGAACATTTTACCTGTATACCATGCCTCTCGCACAACTACGTGGACTAACAGTGTTGAGAAGAAGAGGAGAAGAATGAGAAGATAAAGAGGAAATTCAAAAGCAGGACCTACTTCTAATCAGGTGTTACTAGGCAGCTATATTTACTTGTCCTCTTACTTAGCTTAGATCACACAGAGATAATTAGAAACAATCACACAAAACCAATTAACATGAAAGAAAGCTTCATAAACAAGCACATTAAAATCACATGTAAAGCCGCTGCCATCTACGCCCCTTTTCACTAGTGGCAACACAGCTGAAAAAGAGCAAAGTACATTTAGAGATAAGATAAGCTAACACCAGGCAGGGTAGACACCAACAGTATGAAAAGCAGCTGGTAGAAATCAAGACACTAATACTGCCTGTTATTGCCTTTCTGAATTTTTTTTTTTTTAATTCACAAGTCATTCTAGCCTCTCTCCTCTGTCTCTGCCTGGTTTTAGGATGGACAGACACTGATTTTTAGATATTAAATATTAAGAGAAATTAATATTCTCTTAAATATTAAATTTCTCTTAAATTCTCTTAAATATTAAGAGAAATTCAGCAGCCTGACCTATGGTAATGTTGCAAGATAAAAATTCACAATTATGTCAGAGAATACAACTATTTTACTATGCTGCTGAAAGTCTGAAAAATGTTTGGGTCAATTTCATTTTTTTAAAAATTCTGGCCCTCATCTCTGTCATTCTCAAACTCTGAATTAAAACCAAAGTACTTCCACCTTTTATACCCTTAGAAAACAATTTTAAGCAATTTCTCAAAATTCCAGCCTTTCCATTGTCAGGAATGTCTCAAAAATGTACGAATTCATTTATTCTTATATTCAAACATCTTTATAAAGCACTTTTGATCCGAGATCATCTTAGAGTATCATACCCTTAAGAAAAATTGTGGCTTGTTTGGGTTTTTTGCCTCCTCCCTTTTTTTCTCCTCTCCAAATGTGCATACAGAATATAGCAGAGCCAAAAAAATAGCTTACTTATGTTCAGTATTGTATGCCTTTAAACATGGTCACAAGTGCCAAAATTTTCTTCACTAACACTGGCTCGCATCTGGCACACAAGCTAGAAATAACTATACTTAGTGGCTTTACCACCATAAATCTTTGAAAGTCTTCTGCATGGCTGAGCTCTTCTCATAAAATTAGACACCAACGCGTTTTGTCTTTCTCATTAAAAGGATGCTTGCTGGAGAAAGCGCAGGAGGACAGAGATGTGTGAACAACCTTCTTGGAGCCACTGGAGATTGGACCTAACCGCATTCTCACAGGCGCAAAGAAAGGAATACGTAAAATAGCTCAAAAGACTGTTACAAGGAACATCTCCGAACACCAAGAACTTTAAAAATCTAAGAATAGAATCTACATGTTTACAATAGCACACAGGAAAAAAAAATAGGTTTCAATAGATTTTTTTTTTTTAGTTACTTTCGCTCTCTTTCCTCAAGTATTAATTGGAAATACTGTGTTTATTTCAGAAATAAATACAACCAAACAGTACAAACATCTATTCAATAAAAAGCCTCCAAGTTAATGTATTCCTACTACGCATTCTGGAAAAAATGTTATTAACATTTTAAAAACTACTACAAAAAACAAACAGAAAAACACTACTTTGAGCTATTATAAACCAGTTTCGTTTACTGCAAATACATGACTGAAATAACTTTGGTTTGATTAGGTTTTGCCCTTTCTTGAAAACATGAATGCAGAACACCTTTTTTGTGTGCTTCCCTACTGCAGAAAGCAACTAAGAATATTAAAGAAGCTCGCTGACTTTGCTAAGACCAAAAAAAAAAAAAAAAAAAGACACATACTCATCAGAAAATGAAAATAACCAACTGCAATACAATATAACAGCTAGGTTAAAATTCCACTATCAGCAGGAGAAGCTGATCTCAATGACCAGCTGGGAATGGCAAGCAAAATAACACGGTACTAAGTTCTCTGCAGCCAAGATAACCATGCTACATTGGCCCCTACCTGAACAAAAAAGAAAAATCTCTCTTTTTACCTCTGCCCTATGAAGGCTATTTACATGAGGTATGAACTGAGAATGGCGTTTCCCTCATTTGTTAGGACAAGCTTCCACCTCACTTACCATTGGAAAGGCACAAGGTTTTCAAGGTCTCCTGACAGGAGACGAGACCAGCCTTTCTCTTCTGATTCCAAAGCTGGACTTGACCTGAATCCAGAAACTCAAACATTAAAAGGAAATCCACGTAATGCACCAGCAGGAGACTGGCCAAACAGGTCTATAACATAAATTCTGTACATTTCTTAAAGAGGTTCTTCAGCATCCTTTATATAAAGTTCAACTAGCCTTTGAGACACACAGGCTCCAGTTATAACTTTTAGTAAAAACATAAAACCCGCTCCAGATTACAGCAACAACTATCAGATTCTCCGAGTCACATCAGCTTCTATGAAAAGCGGTATCTTTTTTTTTATTATTATTATTTTTTAGAAACACCAACCTGCGATACTGTTCGCATCAGGGACTGTGGACAAGGTTTTACTTTCTGATTAACTCCAGCTCTGTGGCACAAACATTGGCATTGCCAAGAATCAGTGTTCACAACGTGCTAGTGGGTATTTTCAGCATGACAAAAATTGAACTGGTTCTGAGCCAGCTTGACACACGGTCAAAAACACTTCAGTGAAGCCAGTTCTGGTGGTGTAATACCATCTCCTGCTATTCACCACACCCTTCTCGCAGAGGCAAGAGACAAGAATCTGTGCCCGCAAGACAGATAACATAATGGACCATGAACCAGACTAACATGAAATCAGATTCACTAGCTGATGCACATCTCCATGTTCACCCGTGAATGTCTAAAATAACTTCCAGAGGAAAGACAAGACTGGCACAGAGGGGAGGGGAAGAAAAAAAATAACATCTGCAGCCACAAAGCTAGATGAAAAGGGTGGAGTGCCCTCTATCAACAGCCTCCAAGTCCCAAGCCACAGCAGGTATTGTTTACAAAAGTCTTTGCGTAGGTAATGCGAAAAAGGCTGAAAGCACTGTCTGCAAAAGATGCTAAAAGCACTACTGGCAAAGAATGCAAAACCTGCAAAATAAACCTTTTCCCACCAAACAAGATGAAACAAATACAACAAAACACCACAGGAAATTAATCCAGGCTACACTAATTGTGTCTGGAATGGTAAGAATGCTCTTCCTCTTTCCAATACAGCTTATCTTGACATTTGTGGTCTGTCCTGAACATCTTCAATTCCTGTTACGTACAGGGTTTTGGAGGTAAGAACGGGGATTAAAAATACTTAGAGCCTCAAAGGGAAAGCCTTCCTCACAGAATCGGGCTTGGTTTGATCAAGTGGATCAAAGGAAGAGCATTTTGTTCCTTTAAAATTATCCTGTACCATATATTGTAATATATATACCTAACTTGGTTGATTTTCAGCTATGCCTTCCAATTGTCACCATAAGAATCTGTTGCATTGCAACTGCTGGTTTTCTAGAGCTCTGCCAAGTAATATTGTGGTGAAAAATGATAGCTCCAGGAAAGGCCATACTTGGATAAAATTCAGAGAAAAAAAAAACAACAACAACAAAAAAAACAACAAAAAACCACCACATGACTTTCTGCAAGCTAAAGAATTCATTCTTAAAAAGGGGGCACTGAGTCAAAACTGAAAATGCAACCTTTGGCAAAGAATGCATGTGTTGTACTTAGTACCAGAATCATCTTTTTACTGTCTTCCAAGACAAATGCACACTAAAGGCACAGCGCTCACCAGCTAACATAAAAGCCTGAGTTCTCCTGAAAGCTTCTGAGGAAATACAAGCCCTTAAAAATCAGACTTCCAGAGCACGTGTTGGAATTGCTTTAATAAACAAAAGCTCATTCAAATGCAAACCTGAGAGCTAAAATGGAGAAAAAAAATTAATATTCTTTCCAGTGTGAGAAATGGTTTGTTGGTTTTTTTACACTATTACTTCTGCTACAAAAAAAAAAAAAAAAAAAACCCAAAGAATCACCTTTTGACGATTTAACCTTCACCAGTTAACCGAAAACTGTAAAGCTACTTAGAAATACTGAAACAGGAGATCCATTACTTTTTGTATGTCAGGGATAAAAAAAAATAAAAATGAAGGAGTGTGGTCCATTTCTCAATTTCACTGTGCCAAGATAGGCCTGAATCATTACACTGTGGCTATGTTTATACTGAAACTTTTTTTTTTTTTGCTCAAAACTTGGACTTCCACACCCAGTAGGCAACAGTTTTTTTAAATACATTCCAAGCTTCCCTCAAACAGTTCCAGTCAAAACATCACCAGATTTTAATTCCGTCAAGAATGTGAGCATCTCATTAAAGGACTGCCTAATTATAGGTAACGTGCCCAGACCACAGAGTCTGTGGTATCTTTATATGGAATATTATTCAGAAGCAACACCACCAACTTTTCTCAAAATTTCTGAAACTTCTGCATATTTAGTGTTATAGCAAAGAACTATGCTGTGTGTCCTCAACTAATTAACAGAGCTAGGGGGAAAAAAAAAAATTAAAAATTAATTCAGAATACTCACTAGTGGTGAGAAAGATCAAACCAAGAGGAAAGAAATGTCATCAACTCCTAAGAAAATTGCAAGCTTTAAAGAAAAAAAATGAAGCCTCTAAATCCACTAGTTGCACAAGGAAAGCCTTTTCAAGTGTGAGTCAAACCCAGACTAAAACAATACCGTGCCTACAGCTTTAATGAGTTTTTCTAATTCTTCTGCTGTTTTCCACTTTGGCAGGTTGCAGATTTCAGAACCTGTAAGCACATAAAAATCACTCTGCTCCTACTCAAATAAAGCCATGAACATCAGAGGCAAGCATTACATCTGCTGAATGGAGTGAATGACCTTAAAGGAGAAAGGACAGGTCGCAATCAGGGACAAATTTCTGAGCAGTATGAAGGAAAAAAGATGACCTCCTTATGAGAAGAAAGGAATTTAAAAAGAAGGCCTTATCGGATACCCACTAGCCAGAGGCAAACATGCTCTGGAGCCCAATACAGGGTTCAAGAATATCCAAACAAATTGCATTCCCTGCAGCTGAAGACTGGAAAGAACAGGAAGAAAGGCGAACTCCTCACCACCACTTTGCCTCAGGACAGGAAAAGCAAAGCTTTCTCATAATTTTCAGAATCTCTTACGGCATCATAATGTATATGGCTATATACACATATAAATACATATTTTTTTACAGTCTTCTTTTACAGTTACTTATCCTTCTGCAGCGCTATCCATACTGTGACAAGACTTTTCCCTAACACGGTATCTGTTAAGTGATCTCTGTTGTAGCTGCTATATTAGATTTGCTGTTTTTAAAATTGGAACTGCAGTTAGCTTCTACTTCAGTAGCTTGACTCACAGCCAAAGTTGACATAAACCTTATCATGAACCTACCAACATAATCAGTGAGATTACAGAAGTGCAGTCAAATTCCACTGGAGAGCACAAAGTATATTCATAGCAAAAGGTTACATGCAACTTTATTAAGTGGAGCATAACTCAATACATAAAATGACATGTTAAAACTAGTAGACACTAGCTATCTACAGATACATATTCATTCATACTTTTACTTTATTTTTTCTTTTTTTGAATATCTGTACTGTTCATTCAGACTTGTTATGACAGGAATGGGACACCAAGTTAGACACATCGAAGAAGTACTCTGTCCTCACACTGGGCCCATAAACACAAATCCCCAGGAATTTCCTCCTTCGCTCACCCACAAAGTCCACATTCAACCCGCCACGTCTCAGCAGAGCAGAAGCAGGTGACAGCCCAGCTGACTGGGCAACAGCATCCAAGACCAGAAAGGGCTCGGATTGTTAAGGAAGACCCACAAGAAGATCTCCCCACTTAGCAAGTAAACACAGAGGTTAACAAGCCTAGCAGGTGTAAGCGGTACTGCTGAACATTGAATACAAAAGCATCTTGGAAATAGAGGTGATGCCCAAGAACTAACTAAAATTCACAAGCTCAGAATTCGATATAGAAAGGACTAGGGGAGAGATGAAATATCTGGGAGGAAAACCAAAAAACAAGTTGGCAGACTGGAAGAAGGGAACAATCTTCAGAGGGCAGAGCTTTGGATGAGAGCATGGAAGATAGAAAATACCACACAAAGGCAAGGCAGCAGCAGGAGAAAGGCAAATGACACAGAAATAGAGTAATAGGAGAGTGGAGCTTTTAAAAAAAAAAAAAAGTCGAATGCGTTTATAGGATACATTACACTGTGATATATGCTAGACTGAACAATGAGAAGATATTTTAAATAAGAAAAAGTAAGGAGGGAGAAACCACAAGGACAGAAGAGGGAAAGAAACAGAAGGCGCTATCTGTACACATATTTGCGTCTGTATCAGGAGCACACGAAGATTATGAGCCTATGATTTTGGCAATTCCTTTTACACTATGAATTCAGTTGAAAGTGATGAAAAACTAAATTCAGGACCTGACAAATGAAAGGACTCTATTGCTATTCCATTTCAGCCAAAAATCATGCAATCTTTACATCTATTTTCAAGACACCGTAAACTGATTTAAAATGATGAAGCAACACAGGATCAACACATTCAGACCGCAGAAAATTAGCTAAGACTTAAATAAGGTGGCCTTTCCAGCTCTGTAATTCACAAAGCAGCAGCTGTGCCTTCTACAGCAGCATTAGCATTAGGCTGTGGTTACACAGGGACTTTAATCCCACGTGAACCTGGGCTGCTACTGCACAGTCTTGCTTTCCCTCTCCTTCCTCAGGTACTCATTCCTCCTCCCTCTCATCCCAGCAGCAACACTTGTGCAGCCATGCAGCTAGCTGGATCAGGGAATGGATTTATCCAAAAATTATCCCTTTAGGGGGAAGAGTTGGGTAAGGTTTGACTTCAGGTGGGTAAATTCCCTAATCCACATGGTTCACCCATCCTTGTGCTCCCACAGGGAGACAGGAGAAATAGTTGGCAAGTGGAGCTGGCCCTTCAGCAGCAGTCCAGACTTCAGAACAGATTAATACAGCCACGTAACCACAACCTCATTCTCACTGGCAAAACATGAAAGCGAAGAAGTTTTAAAAAAGACATTATACAATACATTAGCAAAAACTATAAAGGCACATAAAGTTCTTTCAAAAAGCAGGCCTTGAGATAACGCTCAAGGTAAAGCAACTATCACCTAACAAGTTTATGAAGTCCATAGCATATACACTACAGAAATACCAAATTGAATTGAAATGTGGATCACAGAGCTCTCTACAATTTGCAGACACATGCACACACAACAAAAGTATGCCTATGTCTGAGCAAACTAAGGGAAATTTCAGACTACTACATGTGACTTATTTACTACCACCAAATAACGCAATCTTTAAAACCAAAACAAAATACATGAAACTTGCCAACACCTCTGATAAATTCAGCCATTCATAACCCAGTTGGCCCCTGGGGTGGGGTGGTGGGAATTAACTTGCTGCCTAAAAGCAGCCAGGAGTGGATAGAGTGAAGAAGTACTAGCCACAGAGAAACTCAAAAGGATTTCTGGTTCATACCAACAAAGCCTACATTTACCTTTCAGGGGGAAAAAAACCCTCTTTCTCCATCACAGTTGCAGAAAGACAATCTTTTTATAGTAATGCCAGCACAGATCTACCACATGAAAGGATATGGTAGGTTTAGTGAGCTACAGAAGATAAACATATGTCATGCCTAAAACTGAGCCAATGATCCTAAAAGCATCCTGAATCACTTGTTCCACAAATTCCCCAGTCACTAAGTACAAAAAAAATGTAACACGAAGAGCCAAACAGAGATTCTAAACACAGAAATGTATTTTTAAGCCTATTTGCTAAGGCGTTTCAAAACACATTTTTTATTATAGTCTTGTCAAGTCATGAAAAGATACTTCAGCTTTACTGCTACTAAGCTTCCATAGAGAAGAGAAACACAACACAGTTTCTAAGACTGCAATGGATACTTGATTTTTTTTTTTTTTTTAATAGATACTAGAATTTTATGTTGTGTCAGAAGTTGTCCAACTCCCAGGGAAGCTTTCCACTCAACTACCGGCACACAGTTTTGTCAAATCCCAGGTATGCTTTCCACAAGCAAAGCATGTTGCCTTTTCTTCCCAGCCTCCAGGACCTGAATCTACATCCTTGTGTACAAAACACTATATTATCACTCAAAAAGAAGATGTATTTTAGATTTAAATAAACATAGTGGCTTTGTTTATGCACAGCCCTCAATGAGATTAAGTATCTGCAGAGGAGCTGGAGAAAAGGTAGTTACACCTACATGCCTCAACCCTGACTAAAAAGAATCCCGTTTGGAATAAACGGTAGTTCAGTCTTCATTCTCTCCACAAGAAATAGCTTAAGCCTTCAAACTACAAACATTTAAAGCAGTGCTCAGTTTTGCATAAAGATATCAAAGATATGGAATGGCAAGTATGCTTATGATCTGGTAGGCTGCCAAAAAAAGCCTGCTAATATACTAAACAATAGATGTATTCTGCTAGAACTCCTAAGAGAACTTTCGGATCTTCTCCTTGTAACACTTCTTTTTAGTTGTATACAAACCTGAACAGAAATGATATTAAAAAAATGTAATCAAGAGTTTTAAATCCTATACAAATACTACAGTTTATAAGTATTACATATGTGATTTGAATGCTTGCATTTATATGCTAACAAATACAGTAATTATTTGTAATAATTTAACATTTTAAAATATGCATTCTTAATGACTAGCTTGCAAGCCATGTATTCAGAGTTCCTTGTTGCCACTGCAGCAGTTAAGTTTGGAGAATTCAGAGCAGCATAAAACAAGAGCGTGAAGTTGTACTCTTGCAGTGCCTGAAAGCTCCAACAGTGCTATGAAAGGACCCAAACTCTCTCAAGCCTTGATAAACAAACAGCGTTCAGTTAAAATTTAATACTTTTGGATAACGGCAGGGTGCTTTCTATAAAAATAATTCTTCGTTCCAGAGACAAAAAGATCCTATGTGTGGTTCCAGTGAGCGCTGCTTTCTGGAACACTCCGGAATCACGGTGGCTGCATATCCTGAATACAGGCATAAATACACCAGTAATGGAATGACGAGGTTGACACCCAACTTCTCACACAAGTGTCACACGCTGACCAGCGGCGCAGTATCAAGACTACCAAGTCTTCAAAGCCCAGTTCCTCCTCCACAGCTAGATGCAATTAAAAGGCCTCTGCATCACAAACCAAGATCAGGAGTTTTTTCAGCAAATGTTTTTAAGCAAAAATTCTCTTGTTCTCTCTTATTGTTATCTGATATTTGAACAAATCCTTGACACGATGGAGCTGTCATATGCTATCACATCATTCCACGTTTAAAGAATGTTTTAATCTGTAAATCCATGCAGTGATTCTGCAAATGCAGATTGCTTGCAACAAAAATGCTGAATAGAGACTATGTACGTTTAGTGACCATGTTAGTGAATTAAATATATTAACCCAGTTTCTTAATCCATAATGTTAAAATTTACGAATTAAATTAACTGTAGAAATTAAATTACATTAAATAAAAATATTTTAAGCCAGCAGTTTTACATTTTCCTGTTTTTGTATCCACAGGCTAATGATGCTTATGACGTCTTTCAGCAGAATACAGACTGAAGTGATTATAAGCTCCTGAAAAATAGGAAATGGTAACAAAACCTGGACTACAGCAGCAGTACCTGGCCTAGATGTTCTAAAAACAAGTTTCTATCTAGGGGAAAAAATTCCTTGAATCAGTCTGTTACTTATTACTCAGCATTTGCTAGTTAAACACTGCACAGCCACTAATTTTAATCTAAGGAAATAAACGCTGTGATCTTTCCCATGTAAGAGTGTTTCAACACCCACAGAGGAGAGAAGGCTTAAGCCCCGACATTCTGATTTATGAAGAAAGGACACTGTGAGAGCGAGACAAACAGTCTGTCAAAGTTAACACATTTGTATTTTATATACAAATATGAAGCAAGAAATCTCATTTGAATAATTAACAGGTAGACTATACACTGCCCAAAAGAACAGGGCAGCAGTGGACTTACTGCTGAATATCTTACAAAAAACCTATCCTAGAAATTGATCCTCTCCAAACAGAATGATTAATCCTCTGTATAATACCAGGTACCCACTACCACCATATTTTTTCAAAAGCAAACTTTTAACTTCAAGAGAAGCAATCGCATTAGGTAAAATGAATAATAAAACCCCCACAACTGATGTCATTTAGATTTGCCCTATTGATCTTAACCTGTGCAGAGTTTTAAATAATAAATGCAAATAGCTTCTTGTAAGTTTCTGGTAAAAAATACAATCTATTTAAAAGTGCCGTTCAAAGCTATCTCTAGTGAGACATAAATCATCAGTGGTTTTAAAATATTTTAATAATTTTAGCAATCTTACAACCGGTAAATCAAAGTCTTAGTCTATTATACAGAAAAATATTGCTGAAAAGACCAATGCTTTTTGTATGTTGCTTGTGACTTTTTTTTAACATTTCCCCCATTGAAGAGAAGAAAAAATGGTTTGCATTGTGTTAGCTCCAGTTATAATTTCCAGCTGTGTCAAAACTTTAACAGCCTAAAAGCAGGAAATCCAAAGAGGAAATTCCATCGTCAGTTCCTGAAGTTTTGTAACTCAAATGTTCTTCCAAAAACTGAATCCTAAAGGAATTTTGGTAGCATTTTCTGTAACCTTACCTGATATCTTCAAGTAGCTCACATTCTGCCTGATGCTTGGCCTGAAGTTTTGTCATCTGTTCAACCTGAATGTTTTTTAGCTCTTGTGTAACTTTCACCTACAAAAAAACCACAGACCACATATATTTTCTGTAGAGTTTAAGTCAAATTTCAACAAGAAAAAAAACAATTCATGTCTTTCATCTCTTTTGAAACTGCACATTTCAGTGCAAAATTCAAACACAGAGTTAAGAGTGCAGTTTAACCCTACACAACATTCATAAAGGCTGATTTCAGTAAGCGCTGTCACCCCAGCAGGCTTACACTGCGCATGGCAAGAACTTCATGCTTATGCCCAACCATTAACGAAAGTGCAATTTTATTCCAAAACCTGGGGAGATAGCTTGTGTGCACCAAAAGAGCTTGTGTGCCTACCAAAAAAGAAAAAGGAGGCCCCAGGGGAAAAAAATTAAATTTTAGCGTATTCATTTAGCACTTCAGTGCAAGTCACACAATTTTGAAATTTATTAAACTGCCCTACAACTGCCATCATTTAAAGATAACTTAAACATCAAGTTGTTTTTTTATTGTGCATCAGATCAAAAGAGCCCTCTATAAAAGGCTTCAGAAGTTTGGCCTTAAATTTTCAGTATTGCTGCAATTTTCCTTTGAACCTTGTGATCATGAAGCTAAAATTTCAATACTTTGGGAACCTATTTGATAACTGGCAGACAGCACCATTGGCACAGGTATCAGGAATGATTTGATTTTGGAAGGGAACCTTGGGGTGGTTTTGTTCTTGTTTTTATAAAACAAGAGGTCTTGACATTTAAGCCCTCTAGTGATCACAGCGAATCCATGTATCGGCCTAAAAAACGATCACCAGCATAGCTGAAGCCATTATGCATTCATGAGGACAGAAATGCCAAACGGTTACCATAATGGGGGGAGAGAGATGAAAAATTCAGAGAGCAAGAAGACACAGATCTCCCTCTTCTTCGTTAGTCAGGCAAAAAAACCCTAGATCTCATCAGCTAGCAAAAGCCTCCTCAATTTTTACTCTGAAAATAATCCGCCAGAAACAAGCACCCTTTAATCACAACATTATATAAAGGCAAGTTTTTCACATGACACAGAAGACATGTATGCCCCTGACTTTAAGCAGAAAAAGTGTCTAGTTTTAACATGAACTTTCAGCATTTTTGTTTTTATCTGCATATGAAAACCAACCCTATTCAAAATAAATAAACCCACACAAGATGACCCATGTAATGGAAATAATCTCAAATAATATAATATAGGCAAAGAATGACACACATAAATAAGCCGCCAAATGCAAACAAAAATAGAAATAAAAACTGTTTAACAAAAGCAGAGTCCACCCGCAAAACAAGAGGTCGAGAGGCAGGAATGAACCAAGGAGAGATCTTCACTGCAGCTGCCTGCCAGCGCTACTGGGGAGCTGGGGGGTGGATGACAAGGGATTTCTGTTTACGCTCCCTCTCAAGTCTTCCTCCCCTCCCAGCCTCTCCTAGTCGCTATTATACAGTTCTCCGCTCTGCAAACCCCTGCAATCTCCTCTCCTCATCGAGAAATCTCAACATCACATATGAAATCTCAAACATCTACAGTGAGCTAAGACAGACTGTAAATGGTTACAGCCCAAACCACCCTAATCGGGCAGCATCGCAAAGAATATGTAACGCGCACAAATCTCAAAACCACAAAACTCCTTTCCACGGTGTCTGTAAAGGAGCAGCCTCTCCATCCTGAGACCCGCTTCGTCGTCTCTAGCTCCCCCTTTCTCCCCACACACCGACCATTGCATACAACCCTCAAAATAACTAACCAATAAATCTCCATGTATCAGTACTTACACGCAGCTCAAGACCCCACTACAGCTCAAGTCTCCCAGAAAACAACCTGCCTACACAGACAAGGCACACTAGGAACAGCCTTTTCTCCAAATCTACATTCCTTCTTACGCCTCTTCCCACACCAGCCGCCCCTAATGCAAAGCACCCCCTATTCCCACGGACCTCACGGATACAAAAAAGCCTCCCCGCTGCATTTGCAGATTGTTCCCATCACACATATGTTGCACATTTTTGGCTGTCCCTGTTCGCCCGCGCTCCTGATACATGCCGGGATAGCCTGCATCCTTGCATCAACTCCAGACGTGACCTTCTGCTGCAAGACAACCAACCTATCGCTCTTGGCATCAACCCGCCATAGTACCCAAACGCAGCTGAGCCCCCAAAACCCAGCTGGTAGCCCCCCACAACCGGTACAGACTTGTCTCAACACCTCCGTACAGCCAAGCCCTCTGCAGCCATTGACCCCCTTCCAGCCCAACCCAGCCATTGCTCTCCTTCATTTGGAGAACCTCCACTGGGTATGGGGGTGGCCCAGCCATGGCCACCCCAACACCCACTGCCCCCCCCCCGCACCCCTTTCCTCACCAACCCTTCTCCATGCCCCGTCCTGCCTCCAGAG
>JAVJGG010000027.1:24680987-24696080 GCA_035590195.1 Aviceda cuculoides
GGAGGGGCACAAGGAGTTGGGAGGGGACACAGCCAGGACAGCTGACCCAAACTGGTATTCCATACCATGTGACATCATGTCCAGTATATAAACTGGGGGGGGGGGGATCCCCGCTGGGGAACTAACTGGGCATCAGTCGGCGAGTGGTGAGCAATTGCAGCGTGCATCGCTTGTTTTGTATATTCCAATCCTTTTATTATTATTTTCATTTTATTATTGTTGTTGTTAGCATTATTATTAGGTTCTTCCTTTCTGTTCTATTAAACTGTTCTTATCTCAAGCCATGAGTTTTACCTTTTTCCTTCCGATCCTCTCCCCCATCCCACTGGGGGGGGCGGTGAGTGAGCGCCCGCCTGGTGCGTAGCTGCTGCCTGGGGTTAAACCACGACAGGGATGGAGCGGCTTCAGCTGAGCTGGCCGGTGGCTTTCCTACCAAATCCTGCTGCGGAAATGAGATTCCCAAAGGATCTGCCTTCCCTCAGGGATCTGCCCGTGCTGCCAGGTCGTGCCCGTGCAGGCAGCTTTCATGCCTTTCTGCCTGCTTTCATAAAGAAAGTGGCTCCCCAAATCCATCGGCGAGGTGGGATCCCAGACGCCATCCCACGCGGTGAGCAAAAAGGTGTTGCGTGTGTCGGTGGCAGGGAGCTGGGGGAGACCTGAGGAATGAAGGAACAAGTGTTTTGGGGTACTTACGCTCCATTTGGGGACCCCTCTTCGGCGTAAGCCAAGGGGAGGCCGCTTCTCCATCCCCGTGGCTCTGGGCTGTGCAACCCTCCCGCTTGTAGAGCCACAGAATCGCAGACCGTTTGCGTTGGGAAAGACCTTTAAGGCCATCGAGTCCAACCGTCAACCCAACGCTGCCAAGTCCAGCACTAAACCGTGTCCCTAAGCGCCACATCTACATGGTCTTTTCAACACCTCCGGGGACGGTGGCTCAACCACTTCCCTGGGCAGCCTCTTCCAAGGCTTGACAGCCCTTTCGGTGAGAGCTAGTATCCCTAATATTAGGCTAATATTCCTAATATCCAACCTAAACCTCCCTGGCGCAACTTGAGGCTGTTTCCTCTTGTCCTGTTGCTATCCCTCCTGCAACCTCTCCGGGAGGGACCGAGTCCTCGTGAGGATGCTCAGGGCGTTAATACTCTGGTTTCCCTTTGGATATGCTGGTGGGAATAGGGAGCTGCTTCCGTGGGGTCCACACCAGAGTGAAGAGGGGCATGAGACGTTGAGGGAGATCAGCACTGAACTAGCTGAGAAAGGCAGGAGCTCAACACACTATCACTAAGGCAGGCAGAATAAATAGCTTTTTAAAAAATTTTGGTTTATGTAGTGTTGTATTTTATCATTACTTCATATTTTATTTTATGTATTATTTTATTTTATTATGACTTCAAATGTTTTGTTTTATTTTATTTTATTTTATTTTGTTTTGTTTTATTTTCTAGGAAAGAAGGTACAGAATATGGTCCCGAAGATATACATAATGCCCAGGAAACCCCAACAAAGATGAGACGTAAAGATTGAAAGCCCCAAAAGCCAAATACCAGTTAATGGTGACAACCCACAGCTGAAAAGAGCAGTGTATTCCCTCATCCAAAAAAAAAAAACCCAGAAAAAAGAATTTGGCCATAAAAGCAAAATATGGAGATGAACCCCAAGGAGCGGAGGCTCACTTGAGTCCCATCCTCCACAGCTCCCTCGGTGGAAAAGGCATCGCTTTGGAGTCGGGCTCCCGAGTGGCCGCTTCCCCACACGCCTCTTTATTCTTCACATCTGAATTTAATCCCTGGAGAGGTTTAAACCTTTTTAAGCACGAAAACCTTGCGGCGAGCGAGGAAAATGCTTTGCATTTAAGGACTCTTGGCTGCAAAGATGCGCTTCGGAGCAAAAACCGGCATGTTTTAACCCATGCTACGGGCAGGGCGATTAATGCAGGAGGCAGCTTTGGCTGCGAAAGCCTCCGCAGAGAAGCGTTTCCACCAGCAAACCCAAGCACTTGCTGATAAAGCAGATTTTGCCTGCTGAACTGGCAGGAGCTTTCCTGGCAGAAGGGTTTGCTCGCCAGTGGAAACCGCGGCGGGAGGGGGCTGCCGCCGCAGCGGTCGCTGGTCGGCGAGGTCCTCCCTCTCCTGGGGAGAGGATACGGGAACTGCTTCCTCCGGGGAAGTCAGCTTTTTATGTTAAATAGGAATCTGTATAGGACTAGGTCGGAATATGTATTTTTACATTAAATAGGAATATATAGGAATATGTATTTTTACATTAAATAGGAATATATAGGAATATGTTTATATTAAATATGAATATATAAGAAATAAAACGTTTAATGGATACTATAGATAGATTAGTAGACAGATGAACAGATAGATAGATAGATGGATAGATGGATAAATAGATGGATACACAGATAAGAACAAAAGAATGACAAAATCAACAGGGAAAAAAATGAATGAAAGTATAAAAAAAAAGAATACCCCAAATTATCTGTAATAATTAACCATGATATCCTGGGGGATGGCACGACCGTTCTCTTCCCCGCCTGTGCCTTTGCCAGTGTGGGAGCCGCCCGCTCCAAGCAGCAGGTAAAGCCAAAAATTGAGCTTGGGATTATCTGATGGCCACGGTTTTGTTCTGTGTGTTCCTCCCAGGGCTTCAAAGGTCACGGTGGCACCGAAGCAGATGTTTCCAGCCTCCAGATGTTGTGCCTCCAGATGATTCCAGCTCTTCCTTTCCCCTCCAGCCCTTGCCGCTGCTCCGGTAAGATGGGGACAGGTTTTTGGAGGCCACGGAGATGCCTTGCCCTGTGCCCATCTCAGGTTGGGGGTATTCCAGCATCTGCTGGGGGGGGGGGTCCTCACACCCCTCTGCTTCCCGGGATGTGGTGAAACACGAGGGACGATGGGTGCTGGTCCCACCTCCCTTATTCAAAGCCACCCATGTGCTCAAGCAATGGTGCTGGCACGCACCTTGCACTGCCCGCAGTAGAGGTTTCCCAGCGCAGCGGCTGTTTTCCCTGGATTTCCCTGAGTTAGTTATTTGATTTTTATTCCCACCTCTTCATTCTTTCACCCAGAAGGCTTTGCACATCCATCGGAAGGAGAATATCAGGCCGGTGACGGAGCCTCCAGGCTTTCCCCACGCGGGGGTGCCATGCGGATGCGAATCGGGCTGGTGTGCGCGTCCGACAGCCCTGGCAAGGCAAAAGGTGACACCTGGGCAACCGAGACCGCTCTTTTTTTTTTGCCATTTAAAAAAAGAAGCTGATTTGGGAACAATAAGATTCATACAGCAGGCAAAAAACCAAGAAATTACACGGATTGGGAAAAATAAAATTCACAGAGTGTGCTTTAAGCATCTCTATAATTTCTTGTTTTTGGCATGCTTTGGTGTTCCCCAGCGGAAGGAAAAAAAAAAAAAATCCTCCTTCGGAGCTTGCTGTAACCTGCTGCGAATCGAAGAAACCTTGAAGTGGCTCTTCAGGAGCCCCGGGGATGAATCAGCCTCCTCCAGGTTAAACTGGGGCGGAACGCCTCACCCTGCAGCCGCGCCGGCCGCGGGGGGACAGAGGTCCAGCCGAGCAGGAGGAGAGCCCCTACAGCCCTGCCACGTCCTGCTTGGGCCTGTTCCACCACATTTCGGCGAAGGCTGGTGCGCCCAAACAGCTTTGTTCCCCGCGCTCTGCTCTCCTGGCCTCTCCCCATTCCTCGCTTATAATGTTTACCATACCTGGAGGGGTGAGAGCGGGATGAATTTCCATGAGAACACGTCGAAAGAGTAAATACCTCCGAGCAGGGATGCTTGGCAGGTTTATGGGGTTGGTTTTCCTCCAAGAACTGGCAGCTTTCCTGCTCTTTTTCTGGTTGCTTGTGACCAGACGTGAACATCAGGGTCCGCGGACGCGGGAGGCACCTGCCCCTCTGGAGCAGGACGCAGCCTTTGTCCCGTCCCAGCGTGGGACCGTAAGTGTTTCCAAGTCTATCCCAAAAGTAGTTCTTGGTGCTTTCAGATGGAGGTGACCTCTCTGCTGGTGTAAATCAGGTAAGTCCTAGGGCATCCTTCTCCTTTCACTGCTGTTATCTCCCATCCCGCGAGCTGGGAGCAGATGGGGGGAGGCGAGGGGAGGAGGCGGGGGTTATGTCCAGTGACGGGTTTTAGTCTTTGGGTGGGAGCGAATCCGTGGGGCTGCCACGGTCTGGTGTAGGAGTAGGACCCACAGAGCACAGCCCCATGGGGTCACATCAAACGTTCATCAGTTGCTTTGCGGACGCGGAGCTGCCTCCACCAGCAGCACCTCAGGAGCAGGAGGTCACTGGTACTACTGGAGTAGAGGGAATGTAAGAAGAGTCTCCAAGAGCCATCCAACGATGCTCCTGAGGTTTGGGAGTATTTTGACAGCAGGCGCAGCTTCATGGGCTCACGTTGTGGATCACATCATTACCTCTGGGACGTGGGCACCCAGAGATGGGTGCAGGACCTTCTGCCAAGAGCCAGCCCCGCACGTTCACCACCTCTGGGTGTAACTCCAGGAACGTACGTCTGCATTCAACCAGGAGTTGTCAGCATAACTTCTGTGGAGCTGGGATGGGATCTGAGGTGTTACTGCCACCTGCCTTCTTCCTGAGGGTCGTCTACAAGGTCCAGGGACTGGGGCATCAGCAAGCCTCCACCAGCCTCTTTCCTCCAAACTCTTCCACATGACATGGACATGGACATGGACATGGACATCCCAGTGAGCAGCAAGATCACCTGAAGACCTGTTCAGGGTCCTCAAGGTTGGGACACACCTGCTGAGCTGCTCCTGAGAGGCAGTTGTTGAATTTGTCTTTGGGAAGGTGGCCTTCACCTTCCTGAACGTGACCTCAAAGGGGTTGACATAACCATCAGGAAATTATGGCAGTAAGGAAGGGTGGGACAGTAAGAAAAAAGGGATGAAAGAAAAGACAAAAGCTCTGAAGGGATGAGAGGCAAGAGGAGGCTTGGACCAGGGAAGAAGAGAAAGGACATCGAGGCAGGAGACGGGTTGTAAAGACAAGGGAGGGACACTGGAGTTGCAAAGAGTTGAGGTGTGTGACAGCAAATATGAAGATGACGATGCTACTTGGCTCTTTTTAAAGCACCAGAAGGACCCTGGGGTCTTGTGGATGCTTTCTGCGTTGTAAGAACCTTCCATGCTTGCTTGGTACACGCAGGAGGACAAGGTTGAGGAGACACTCACCGGGCCCAAGCTACGAATCCCCGAAAGGTGTTGCCGTGTGTTCAGGGCTCTCCCAGAACAGATGTCCCAGCTTGTTTTCATCTGGGAAGAACCAAGGCTGTGTGCTCCGGGGCTGCGTTTCCAGAGCAAACCAATGTGCAGTAGGTGGGACAATCAGGGCAGGCACTGGAAAACTGCTTGTCGCTCTGAATTAAAACGTTGCCTTTTGAGTCCTGTGTGCTCAGCAGCGCAGACCTCCTCCATGCTGCCCCACCACATCATCCATAGCAGGAAATACGCCTTCAGCGGTGGAGGAGCCATCCCACCGTGTGCCTTCTATAGAGGTTACCATGTCCGCGCCTGAACATCCTCCAAGATGTGTCCCCTTTTTAACAGAGGGTGTTTTGGGGAGAAGGATGGTTGCATGCACAATGGTCGTGGAGAGAAGAAGTCCGATGGACGCGTTGGAGATCCCTTCCCCGTGGTAGAGCCCGGAGCCAAGCTCGTGTGTCTGGCTGTCTCCAGGTGGTGCGTTCACAGGTCAAGGAGGTGCGGATTTCTCCGAGCCGCCCGGCTTTGTTGTGAGAAAAGACAGGAAAGAATGAGGGTGGTTGCAATGTAATAAGGCAGACTTGCAGGTACGCTCAGCAATGATGGAACTGGACCCCTGAAGCTGCTCCGAGGGTGGCCAGGAGATCCTGCTCGGAGATAAGGCTGAGCTGAGGGCCTCGGCAGGCTCCAAAAATGGAGGTGCTGCCCATGGGTGGCAGATCTCCAGCTGGCTTTTATGTCTTTAGCAACCGGTGCCTGTGTTGAGGTGCAAGGTCAGAGCTGTAAGAGCATCTTCTCAGCTTTATGAGAACTCCTCCACGCTTGGAGGTTTCCCACGCCTTCCTTGGAAGCACAAGCTGTCGCCAGACTGACAAGCTCCTACTCTAAATTGACGCTGGCCTGATGGACGTGGATCTGATCCCCAAAACAGCGTTTGCCCTGCTTTCCTGGGCACGCTCCCAGTGTCTCCAGCTGACGGAGACCTGCTGCTGCCAACCCTGGCTTGTGCAGGAGCACGTCGGGATGGGGCTGTCCCTACCGTCGTCCCCTCTGCGTGAGCGGAGCGACGCGTGCGTTCCTGCTACAAATTCCCCTGCCCATTCGTGCGTCACCGCTGCTCTCCTCCATTTCTTGTTAATGTGTAACTTGAAACTGGCTGGGGCACATTTCTGCGATCGCAAGGTTATCTGTTCCCGGCTGGATGCATCCCTGCCCCGCTCGGACCGCGGGTATTTTGATCTGCAGGTAGATGGTATCGTGTGAAGGGCAGTGGGTGGGGAGGGCTGAGCGTGCTGGAAGGTTTTCCTGGATCCCTCCAGGGCAGCCATGGAAAAGTCCTTCTTGGACAGAGGGTAAATAACCACCTGGAAAGAGTTTCTACAAAAACATGTCTGAGAGCAGTTTGGGGGACCGGCAGCTCAGCAGGGCTCAAGGCTGTCGTGTGGCTGGGAGAAGAGGTGGGAAGCCCTTCTCCTCCTTACTTGCTTTCTGTGTCCCTGGCGGATGTTCTGGAAGTACGTAACCCCTGCAGCACTGGATGGTTTTCAGAGCAGGCACGTGTCCGTCGGGAGCGGCGTGGGTAGAGCCGGTTGCCCGACGGAGCCGGGGGGACGGTGGAGATGCTGGCGCCTCGCTGCACCCTCTCGTTATCAGGGCACGGCTCCGAACCAAGGGCCGGGCTGCACGGGGCCCGTATCGGCCTGCGGCTGCCTGGGCTGGGCGCAGATGGCCCGTTTCCAGCGTTCCCCGCTCCGTCGCCTCCCGTGGCAGCCCTGGTTATCAACACCGGCCATCCCCACCGCCCCGGCACTGACGTTTCTCCTGGTGCTTTTGCGTGCAGAGGTCTCCATTCACCCCGGCCAGCCTTAATATCGCTGTTTCGCCCCTCTGCTTCTCTTCCTACAGCCAGGGACAGCTAAAGGGAGGCAGAAGCAGTGTCCTGCTGGGGGGGTGAGCCCCTTCCAACCCCAAACTCTCCCACCTTCGAAGCCCAGGAGAACGGCTGCTGTTCAGCTGAGGGGAATCGCGTGCCTTAGGGTCTGGATGCAGCCTCTGATCCTGCAAGGACCTTTCCCCAGCACCTTCTCCACACAAAAGGTGACTCTGGCAAGTCTCCTCCTGACATCGTGGCCACAAGCTCAATCCTACCTTCTTTTACACTTCATGCTTTGCGTGATGTTACCATCTTGACCACTGAAGCGACGGTTGGACCAGGAGTATTTCTTCCTTATAAATTTTTCTACTGCTTCTGACCACAGCACGTCTGTAGTGCAACTCAGCAACATTCACATCCCTTCCTCTCTCATTTCTTGGAAACAGCACTCTCTGATTCCTTTTCCTCTATTTCAGTCTTTCCCGAGAAGGGGGTGAGACCCCAACACTGAATATTACATCCAGCGGTATAAGGTTTTTCTTGCTTGGGCGAGAGGCTGCAGGAGCCAAGAGCATCCTTACAGGGAGGGATCCCGTGACTGTTGGCTCCTCCAAGGAAGGGCCTGTCCCTGGGTGCCAGTCAGGGAAAGAAAACAGAGATGAAGCTCCTAAGAAAACCCCAGGGGAACTGTGACCTTTTTGGTCATTGACTGGACTCTGCTCCAGAGGGAGCACCTGGAAGGAGACGGCGGGAGGGGGCATCAGGAGATGGGTGGGGGGCTCGGAGGTGTCCATCTACGGATGGGTGGAGATCTTGGAGTTGCCCATCCTCTGCCAAGGCTAGGAAGGAAGTGGAACTAGGTTTGAAGCTGAAAGTGTGGTGTGAGCCAAGTTCAGCATTTTTTTCCCCGTTTTGTGGCCTGCCATGCTCCTTCAAGGGGGTTGGGAGGGGGGAGACACGGGCTTAGAGCTGGGCTTTGGCAAGCAAGAGGGGAACCGAAACTTCTCCTGTGAAGGAGAAACAGTGGGAGCAATGTGCTGATGTGTCTCTAGCCGCTTTGATTTAATTCCTATTAAACTCTTCTCTACAAAGAGCTACATGTCTTCTGCGGAGATGATGCTCCGTGGTCAAGCATCGCGCTTGCTAAAGCAAAGTGACGGCAAAGCACCGGCCTGAGAGAAAAAAGCGGTTTATCCCTGCTGTAAATGAGCAAAGGTGCAGAGATCAGCCCCACTCCTGCCGGCTTTTCTCTTCTGCCGCTTGCCTTTGCCAGTGAAATGATCTTATTTGGAGGGCGAGGCTTTGAGGCATGTGGAGAGATGAAAACCCCAGCATGTGAAAGAAAATAAACCAAACGGCCCCAGCGATTTTTATTCTCCTGGAGCAGAGCATGCACTCAGAAAAGAGATTGTGGCTGTAATTATCAGATCTAGTCATAGCATTTTAACATTAACTAATCCCCTAATTTAACTTCCAAATGTAAAAATACAGACATATCGAGTGTTTTGAGTTTTCTATGAGCACACTCACCTTGCTGCTTTTAGCCTAAGCGTCAGAAAGCAGCAATAAAACCTGCACGAATACTAATTTCAGAGCTGATTTCTCATCCATACAAAAGGCAGAACAGCCTCATGTTGCTCTCCCAAAGCTGAGTTTGTTCAACGACTTCCCAGCAGCACTAAATAAACCTGGGCTCAGGTGTGCTGGCTGAAAGGCTGCTGGGTTTATACATCACCTGCATAAAACCAGCCCTGCTATTTTCTGGAACAAATTGCTTTTGCTGCTTCGAGCACATTGTTCGTGCTCTGTGAAAGTTTTTTCTTCTCCAGGAACGGTTGATAGGTTACAGTGGCAAACAGTAAAATCCACTTACCGAGCCCACTCTTACACAATAGCCACTCCGGAGAGTGAGTTTTCATCTCTGAGTCATAGGGGAAATGAAAGAAGAATTTATTTTGGTTTTTAACTGCATGAAATATTTAATCCATTTACTTTGCCCGTTCACAAACCCAGATCGTACATCTGGAAAGTCCCAGCGCTGAGGCACAAACATGAGCTTAGCTAAGCCTTACCCCGGCCCTATAGAGAGAAGATGCACCTCTGGGAAGGCATGGCTTGGCAAAGCTCAGAAGGGCTCAATCCGGCCAGCGTTTGCATGAGCAAAGTTGTGCCACGAAGCCCAAGATCTTACAGGTGTGCTCATGGCATGCACGCGTCTAAAACATGCAATATGAGGTTTTTCATCATTGCTCGCTGCTGCTGCTGCTGCTGCTGCCTTCACGGGCACGTTTTGCTGCCGCTGTTTGCTTTTCTACATGCCCAGACTCCCCCAAAATGTCATGCAGGACTGGCTGCGTTGCGGAGAATGCCTGACTCATTTGCTGCGCCCAGCTCGCTGATCGCAGCGGGTCCCAATTCAGGCTGGGACACGACAGGGAGCCCTGCAACGCGGGAACGCCCTCAGCAGCCCTGTACCATTAACAGCCCCGGCTCCTGGCTCCGGGATAGCGTCTGGGATATACATTAGTGGTTATAGGGCATGAGCAGCCTCCAGGGTTGCACAAGCCGAGATGAACTTCGGAGGCACGGTGTCCCTGTGCCGCGGGTGAGATGGATTCGCCAGCCAAGGTCAGGAAGAAAACGCTGCCTGGGGGTGAAGGTTGCCCTTGCCAGGACGTGGGAGCTTTTTTTTCCTCTCCTGAGCACCCCTTTCCCAGTTGCAAAAGGCATTGCCCGGGGCTGGGCGGTCCTTCGGACCAACCTGCTTCTGATCTTGCTGAGCCCTAAACGAGCCATTTGCTCTGCGCGTTTTTTTGTCAGCCCTCCGTGGCCTCCCCTTGTCCCGCTCCTCCCCAAAAGTCCACTGGTTCGTCACCGTCCTGTTGGGGACACCAGGCTACAGCCCATGCGTGGGAGCCCCAAATGAGGGTGTCATTGGGTGGCACAGGGACGTGGCCTAGATGCTGTCCTCTAAGAGGACCAAATCTGGCTCTGCAGACCTGGTTAGCGTGAGCGGCGAGCCTTGCCCAGAGTTGCCCGTCAGCTTTTCCCACTGGTCCAAGTTGTCGCCATCACCCCATCGCCATGGGGAGACAGGGAGCCAGAGCGGTACGGAGGATCGCCACTGGGCCAGGGATTCCCCAGCCCACGCTGTTGGCCTCAGGGGACATGGGAAGAAGCGGGGCATTGTATCCCAAAATAGCTGCCTTGTTACAAAGGAAAGGTCGGTGGAGAGCCAATCCGTAGGGTTTCCTCCTGCCGCAGGAAGGTGAGTGACTCACTCCTATGGAAACTGGAGGGACGGGAGAGAGGCAATCCCTCTCCCTGGTGGTTATCTATCTGGAGATAGATCTCCATCCACTTCCCTTGCAAATACCTGCTCCTGAAAATATCTATTCCTGGGCTTTTCTTATCAGATGTTCTGTTTATTCTGAAAATCATAGAGCCCCGAGGGTCCTTGCTGTGGCTCCAAACACATCCCAAGGCTTTGCCATGGCCACCCCACGAATGACGCATCGACAGGGAGACCCGGCCAGTCCCCACGCCTGGAAACACCAGGAAACACCTGCAAGCACTTAGCTAAGGGAAGGGTCTTCCTCAGGGTGTTTTCTAACCAAGATGAGGTAGATCCCGGTGACGATGAGATGGTCTGTTGTTTCTACATGAGTCTGTGATTCAGCTTGAAGGTGATGGTGGGTTCATGGTCCAGACCACGTCCAGGGTGTCCTTCAACCTGTTAATGTGTGAACTGTGCACTGTGCCCCAGTCCCTGTCCAGGATACACCACGACGGGTGGTACAAATCTTGAAAGGGAGCAAAGCCATCATCTCTTTTCCACGGGTCCACCTCTCACTGTAAACCCAGGGCTTTCCCCTTGACTTGAAACCGGCTGGGAAGTGTCTGCTGGTGACCACCCTCCACCCATTCACTTAGCAGCCCAGAAAAGGCCAGCTCAGCTTCTCCTTTCCAAAAAGACTTCCCCGAATTGCTAAAAGGAAGATCAAGGTCCAGCTTGCACAACACAAGGCGCTATGTCGTGTGTCAAAGGGCCCTTTGGTCACTAGATGTCTAAGCCAGACACGTGCTCATATTAAATAAGGCACAAAATGTTAATACATAGGGAAGACGCTGTGGGAAAGAAGCAGTTAAATGCAAAGACCATCTTGGCAAGAGGCAGTGGGATCTCCCCATGGATGTCTCTAGCACAAGACAGGATGCCTTTCTAACAGAGACCAATCCAAGCACTAAGTACTGGCTTTCGTGAGAAGTTGCAGGGTGAAATTCAAGTGGCAGCTAAAAAAACTGGACCTGGTTATCTACTGGTCTCAGCAAAACTTCCTGGCACTCACCCAGTTTGAGTCAGACTTAGGGCTCAGCGCAGTGGAGCCACAGGGGACCGGGCCACGGTGCCGCTCCATCACTGGCATCTGTCGGCACCTTCAACCTAACCCCAGGCTGCTGGGATCCCCTGATCAGAGGATGACAGGATCACTTAGGATGGAAGGGACCTCAGGAGGTCTCCAGCCCAACCTCCTGGTCGTGGCAGGGGCAGCTCTGTGGTCAGACCAGGTTGTGCAGGGCTTTATTCAGTCGGGTATTGAAAATCTCCGAGGATGGAGGTTGCACAACCTGCTCATGGTGGAGCAGTTTTCCCTTATACTCAACCTGAAATATCCGTGGTGGCAACGTCGGTGATGTTGCCATGATAACCAAGGCTCACTCAAGCAGGTCTCCTTGGCCCTCATCATGGGAAGAGAACGAAGGCAGCAATCCCAAGGAGCACCACCATCACCTCTCCTGGGAAAGCCCCACTGGCACCAGGAGCAGACCTCGGGGACATGGTGAAGGAGCCCTTCTAGTTAAAGCGTGTCCCAGGCTGCTTCTTGCATGTTTGGATGCCACAGTTTTGGTCCATCCAGCTGAAAAAAATGATGCTGTTTTGAAGGTTTATGTCTCTTTGCAGAGGACACGCTACGGGTCCCACTATCCTTCCTCCCCCATCTTCTGTGTCACAGACCATAAACCGTCTCTCTCTTTCCTTGGGGATAATGGCATCATCATTTCTCTTCCCCTTCCCTCTCTCCTTGCCTACGCGTTCTCTGCTCCTTAGGCACAATTTATCTTTTCATTTAGAGATGGCCTAACCGATACGCACTTCATTAAGCACCCAATTGCTCTCCACTTGTATTTAGCTTGGAAACCCATTCCTTTGATTCCAGGACTTGTCTGGGCAAAAAAACCAAGCACAGTACCAACTGTACGAGTCGGTCAAATAAAAACTTAATTCCAAAGCTTGTTTTGCAAATCTGGACCTCCGGGACTGCTCAGCAGAGTGTTAGAAGCAGATTTACAAGGAAATAACCATTTGACATGGAGGAGTTGGCTTCTGTTTAGCTAAGTCTTGCTGATAGATACATCCCCAGCTCACCGAGGATGTTGAAACTGGTGCTGGTGACAAACCCACTCCCAGCCCAAGGGATCTCCAGCACTGGGAGCGCACACCCGGCACTGGGATGCACTTGTTCTGCATCGGTCCCATCAGCGATACCAAGCCAAGGAGCCAGCCTGAGAGACTCCGGATTAATCCCTGGAACGTGACCTTTAAATGCTGGGAGTGGTGGGAGAGTTATTTTAACTGCGGTGGCAAGGATCCAAATAAGAAACACCAGCCAGGCCCTAGATAATGATATTGGACTCCTGACAAGGACACCAGCTGGGAGCGAGCCTTTGGGCTGCTCTCCCTCCTGGGGAGTGGGTTATCACAGGGTGGACACGGGAAAGCAAGTTCTCCTATCTTGCCTGGTTGGAGGTTAAAAAAAAATACACATCCATGATGGAGCACCCAACTATCGGCCTGTGTTTCTCCAGGAGAAATCCATGTGGACACAATTTCCCACCTCCCCGATTGCTCTCACTCTGCCTCAGCCATGGCCAGGGAAATGGGTGCAAGTCACAGAGCTCTGTGCTCCACAGGGTAGGCTTTGTGAGCCCAATTTGGGTTTAATTGGTGTTTTAAATGAGAAAATATGGGAAAATGCAAGAAAATTAATCTCGATGATAAGAGGGGTTTTAAAATGGAGTAGCTGAATTGCATCTATCCTCTGCAGGGAGGTTTTCCTGCCCAGGGAAGCGGTTGACTCACCATCGCTGGAGGTATTTAAAAGATGTGTAGACGTGGTGCTTAGGGACATGATCTAGTGTTGGACTCGGCAGTGTTAGGTTTACAGTTGGACTCGATGATCTTAAAGGTCTTTTCCAACCTAAATGATTCTGTGATTCTATGATTTTTATTGAGAATTGAGGTGGACCTAATGTTGGTCTGCTTCAAATGGGGTTTGTATCCATGGGCAAGCTCCTAAGGGATGACCTGGCTGCAGGAGGATGCCACCAACCTTCTTTGAAAGAGCAGGAAGCAGGATGGGTCCCTAAGGAGGGTTGTTGGGGTATCGCAAAGATGTAATGCTGCATTCCCCACCTTCACCCACTCGTCAAACCAGGGTGTGTTTGGTCTGGGGTCTAAAGAGGGACTCGGTGAGGTTCTTTCCCCCATTTGAAATGTTCATTTGGATGGACATGTCCAAGGGACCACGCACAGGCTGGACTCCTCCTGGCATCACTTGTGTGGGGGCTCTCCCAGCCCTGCCTGGGCAGTCGGGCTGAGCAAAACCCTTGTTTTCTGGGCTGAGCTGGGCAAGGAACGTCCCCCACTGCAGGGCATCCACAAGGAGCTGTGGCTTTCTGGGGTCCACAGGTCCATCTGCTCTCCCAGCATCGTGCCCTGGGTTGCCTCAGCATGAATCTTCTGCAGGACACAAAGGTTATTTTGGAGCAGGAGGGGAAGGAAGTGAATTCAAAAGCCCCATATTGAAAACAAGTATTTTTTTTGGAAACAAAGGGATTCCAGGGTGGGACCCTGTGCTGGTCCCCACGGTCTCACTGCTTGGAGCCGAGAATAAGAAAAATGACCCAGAAAGCTACTGCAGAATGGCTTTTCCCCAGCCTCCGATGGGAACTTGCTCCTGAGCATCTCTGTGGCTCTTGTCTGCTGGGTCCTTCATGAGGAATAGGTAAAAAATGGGAGACAAGGGGTGCTATGGGGTTCCTGCCACCCCATCCCATAAACCAACCTCCGGTTGGAGGAGCCAGAGCAAAATCCTCTGTGGTGCCAGGCTGTGCTTCCACCTTCGGGCTGAGCTGCTGGTGGGACAGTTGAGCAGTGACCCCACTAAATTTGGGGGACAACTGGACCCCATGATCCAGCTGCCCATGCCCGCTGCATCCCGCCACGCTGCTGCAAGGGGTCCATGCATGGGTGGGTCCATGCATGGTTAGACCCATGCATGGTTGCACCCATGCCTGCCTGGCTCTTCAGCAGCTCTGCAAATAGAGAAATGAGCCTTTTTTAGGGCAGCCTCTCCCTGAGCACTATTTTAAGCTTGGATCATTATGTGGATGGGTGACGGCTGCTGGTTTTAGGAAGACTTGGTTTCGGGACACATGTTTACCTCCTCTCTCGGACACCAGGACACCAGGACACCAGTGCACAACCCTTTCCAGCAACACCAGCCATGCTCAGGGCAACATCTCTCCTCCTGGCCACTTCTTCCAGCACCTCCTGTTGTTGCAACTCACTCAAAGCCCCCAAACCCCAGCTCCTGAGCAAGACCTTTTTCTTTTTTTAAAAAAAAAATCTCAGTCTTATTTACTATTTTCTGGGCAATCCCAGAGGAAGACGCAGAAGCAGCAGCAAAGACCATCATGAAATTTGGCAGAAAACTCACCATCTCCACTTCTAAGCAAGCCATCGGTGGGGTCAGCAGCAGCAGCAGAGCTGAGGATGACACCCGCCGGGGAGGAAGGCTGGCTCCACCAGCCCCTGGGGTTTTGTGGTATCGTTGTGTTGGGGGGGGGGGGGGGGGGGGGGGGGGGGGGGGGGGGGGGGGGGGGGGGGGGGGGGGGGGGGGGGGGGGGGGGG
>JAVJGG010000027.1:24701675-24740321 GCA_035590195.1 Aviceda cuculoides
CCCCCCCCCCCCCCCCCCCCCGCCCCCCCCCACAAAACCCTGCCCCCCAAAACCCCCAACCTGACCACTGGACGAGGCGGTGGGAGCAGCGTTACGGGCACGAACCCGGCGAACGGTTCCAGCCGGGCACTGGGGGAAGGCTCCTGGACTCCCTTTGCTCCTCTTTGCCGGAATTATTTTGATAGTTTATGCGTTAGTTCCCAATAATCTCTTTTGCCGCTCGGTTTCTCCCTTCCCACGGGAATTTGCTGGCTGTTTGTCAAGGGTTTCCTCCACGCACCTCTGGTAAAAGCCGTGGAGCTGACTCGCCGCTTTACCCCGGCTTTGTGTTTTTCCACCTCGTCGCGTGCTGAGGTCCCCGTGCGATTTGTTTGGGGGTGTTTTAATTTGCAGCGGGATCGGTGAGACTCGAGTTTCAAACCTTTCGACTTCTTTCAATAGCTCCTCACCCCCAAAAACGCCTTCTTCCCCAGAGCTGGGCGCTGGGTGGCATCGCTGCAGGAGCGACTTTAAGGGTGAAACCTCTTATTTCTCTTTCTGTTCCAGTTTTCTTATCAGCTTATTGCAAAAACCGTTTGGCAACCTGCTGCCTTCCTGTGCGCGAGGCGGGGAGAAGCGAACCCCGCTCCCGGGGGGCCGCCGGCGCTGGGGAACGGTGCCCCCGGCACAGGGCTGGTGGCTGCTGAAATTGGGCCATTTCATTACCGCCGGGCATGTGCCCCCAGTTCCTCTTCCTCATTTATGCCCGAGCAAAGGGAACTTGGTGGCCGATGGGCTAAGGAGCTGCGCTGCAAAGGGGGGGACCCCGAAATATGCTGCTGAGCCCCGGAACGCAGCTGCGTGCTGGGGCTTAGCGGGTTATAAAACCCCGAGAAGTATTTTTGACTGTCCTGGCACCGAGCGGCTTTACCCTGTCTCTGCCCGATGTGATTTTTATCTCTGGTTATTGACATAAAGCCAAAGCCGTGAATCGTTTGCTGGCAGCGGAGCGTGCTGCCGGCCTCGCCGTTGTCCCTCCTTAACTCTGAACATCCCCCGTTAAAGCTTTAACGGGAACCGGTCCACAAAGCAAAGACCCTTTTGCTCCCACAGGATGCTCCTTATAGAGGAGCAAATTATCCCCCAAAGTCCTCCCTGCCTGGGTTTTTCTGGGGTTCGGTGCTGCTTTGGCTTTGCAGTAACTGCCAGTGCTGTGGTCGAGCCCGATAACTGTGTTTTCCCCAGACTGGGATGCTGGTTATCACCCAGACGGAGAGAGCGCGTTTGGTTTTGCTGGGGGGGGGTTGTGCTGTTGATGGGTGATTCCCTCGGTTTGGGCAGGAGGCTGTTAGGTTCCCGTGGAAATGTCGTTTCTCCCAGACACAGGGCTTGTAGGGTGAAACGGTTACCAAAAGCAGGTGATCGACCAAAAACTCTGCTCCAGGTCTGACCATTTCTTCCTCCAGTGGGCACCAGAAAATCGTGGAGGACAAAACCAAAGTCAAACTCCTGGTATAAAAACCAGCACAGGGCTCCCTTTCTATCTGCAGGAAGCCTAAAGGACGTGAGCGCCCTGTTTTCCTCCTGCGATAAACAAAAATCAAGGTTTGGGGGCTCACATAGGATCTGCCCCCAACCCTGCGGGATGCTGCGAGGTCTCCCGGAGCGCAGGTGATGTAGGGCTGTAGGGGAAAAACCTGCAGGGACCATCACCTTTGCTGTAGCTGAAAGGATTAAATATTGGCCAGGGTGATTTTTGCTCCCAGCAGGATCTGTCCCCGGAGACCTGCCGTGCTGGGAATCGAGTCAGGTTCAACCAAACGAAGGCAGCTTTAATTATGCACGAATGCCGGCACCGATGGGTTTAATCTAATTCGCTCTAAAGCCACAGCTTTGGTTAATCCGGATTGACTTCCCATGATGTGGACAAAGACAGGAGGTTTTGGTACTGCCTGGGAAGCGGAGGCTTGAAGGGGGATTGATTCAGGGAGGAATTCAGGGAGTTTCTCGGGGGAAACCAGAAATTCCCAGAAAAAGTCATTTGGCTTAAAGCAAAACATTTTATTTGACCTACAAACAAAGTCGTAAATTTCTTTTAAGTCATTATATCATTTACCCAAACTCCCTCTCCCCTTTCTAGCTTGGGTCAAGTTACTGAAAAACCCTCTAGGAAACCGAAAGTCCCCCAGAAAAATACTTGTCATGGAGAAAACAAATTCAACTGTGTTGCTTCTCAACCTGGGGGCAGGAGGGGAAACTGAGGCACAGGGCTACTTCAGTGGAGCAGCTCCGTTTCTGCCAGCCGGAGCAGAACTGCCCAATGCCCTCCAGGGTGCTTTTGGGGGGGGAAAGAAGAGAAACACAGATTCTGTGCAAGATTATTTGGGGAGGAATGAGGTTTTCTGGCTATTTTTGGGGTAGGGGAAGGGGTAAGCCAGACCCATGGCGGATAAAAGAGGGGCATCGCCTGGGGCTCTGGGCAGGGAGGTGGGTAAAGCCCCTCAAGCTGCTTAAAGCTTGCTTTTGGGTGTCTTGGAAATGTATCTTGGAGGTATCTTGCCTTGGGCTGGCTGAAGAGAAGTGCCGGAGAGCGATGGGGATGGTGGGACCAGGATGTCGGGGGATGTCCTCAGCCCACGCTGGTGGCCGGAGCCGGCCTGGAGGAGACAGTTGCTGAAGGTCACCGCGGCAGAAAGGAGCCAGATGGAAAGGGCAGATGAAAACCAGGCAGTTTGGCTAGGCTCAAATTCCAGCCTGGTCCCATCTCACGTTTCCCAACCAGACAGGCTTGGTAGCATCCGAATGCGCCGTCTGTTTGCTTTTGGTTGCGGAGAGTTTCAACCACGGTCCCAAAGGAGAGAAAAATGATGCCAGGTCGTTTGCTTCCCAGCGTCTCGAGTAGTTCCTGATCTGGAGCGAGGATTTTGATGAGTCTACTAAATGCCTATAAATTAGGGCAGGGAAAACACCCACGCTCTCCTTGTGCCTGTTGCAAAGGAGTCGGTGGGGAAGATTCGGTAAATGGATCGTGGTTTCGACCTCCAGCGTAAAATGATGGGAGCTGCGGTCGCCGTCAGTATGTCCGCACTGCGCGGGTTCAATTTCCCAGGGCTTTGCACCAGCAGAATGAAGGGCTGCATCTGTGAGGTCCTGCCGGTAAATTAATCCACATTAATTATTGGGGAAGGTCAATTAAGCCTCATCAACCCCCCTGTGAAAATGCATTCATCGCAGCTGTAATTCAGTTGCGCTTTGTTTGCTTCCGTGACTTTGCTTCTGCTGGTAGGTTCCCAAGCACAAAACACCATGGGATGAGCTGATGGCCCCTTGGGATGGCACCGGGAATGCTGAAAAATGGGGCAGAAACCAGGATCAGAGCCCTTTACTCCGTGATTCAGTGTCCAACCCGCGGTCCCCCCGTGCTGGCCCTGGGTGCTGCCCATCCCTCGACTGCCCGTGACCTTCTCCGATGACAGCCCCCTCCTTCCCCATAGTGACTCATCTAAATATCCCCTGCCCGGCCGTGGTAGATACTGTTACGGGAGCGTTTTGGGATGCTGGCATCACATGCACATGCCTGTGGGTGTAGATATTTGAGGGCATGTGGCTGCTGGGATTGTAACACCGGTCTGCCTGGGCTCCTTTCACCACAGAGCTCCTCTCCCGTGCTGCCTTCATCCACTATAGCTGAAGGTACCTGTTTTCTGGGAAAAAAAAAAAAAAAAAAAAAACACGTCCCATGGGATAAATACATCCAAAGCCACACTGCAGAGAGAGAGACATGGTCCAGCTGTTGCAACCAGGTCCATCCAGACCCGACACGTGGTCCAGCATGGAGGAAGCTGGTCGTGGCGATGCCCTTGCTGTGCGTGGGTGGCTGGAGGGCACCTAAAAAGCCGCGGGTGCTCACCTGCGTTCAACACCAGGGAAAAAACCTCCTGCCGTGACCCCGGGAAGGGACAGGAGAGCCGACGTAGCAGATGCAGGTGGTCCTCACCAACGCATCGTGGTGGGTTTGCTTTTGGTAGTCACGGCAGCGTTTATCCCGCTTGGCATCCTCAGGGATCGCCGTTGCTTTCTCCCTCCCCGCATCCCTGTAAGAGCTGCCGTTCGTGCCATCCGTCCCGTAGGCAGAGGAAAGGGCAGCTGCCAGCTTTTTGTGCCTTCGCACGCCTCGGCTGGCTGTGTCCCCTGCGGATGCAACGGGACCGGGGGCGAGGGGGTGGACTGCGGCCACGGCCCCGACAGACACAGCAGGTTTTGTCCTAGGGATTCTGGACAAAAGTAGGGGGGGGGGGGGGGAAACAAAAAAAAAAAGAAAAAGGCTTTTGCATTTCCAGAAGGAAAAGGAGGGAGAGCATGACGGCAAGGACAAGGCTGCTTTGTGAGCGGGGTTTTGTCTCCGTGATCACCCCGTTCGAGCCGACCGCAGAGCCCTGTTTGCTCCTTGTCCTGAAGATGGAGATGTGCATCTTGGCACATCCATGGCTGCGGCACGGCCTGGGGCAGCCCGTGCTGCCCTGCACGCTGGAAAAGGTTCCCCACCTTGCCTTACGGAGGGGTTTCAAGCGCTCGTTGGGTTTTCTAGATGGGTCGCAGGAGCCTGCGAGGAAGCGGGCTGGAAGATGGGGCGACCTTGTCCCCATCAGTGAGTGGGTGACGGGTTGCCTGCAGGGGACAGAGGGGATGCAGGTGTAAAGGCACGGAGAAACCGCGCGCGAGGCTGAAGCCTCTGGAGCTCTGTAACCCTTCCCTGCGCTTTTTAGGGCACCTCGTGTGGCTTCTCTCGGTCGCGGTGGCCTGTCCAACACATTTAATTGTCTGTGGGCATCCTCCGTCTCGTTGGCCGCAGATCTACAAAGCTCAGAGGGAAGGAAGAAGTTGGGGAGAAGAGCAGCTGGAAAGTGTTTTCCCATCTGCCTGAGCACTGTCAATCCCCTCCATCTGCAGGGACAACCCTGTTGCCGAGGACTCGAGGGAAACAGGACGAAGGGTGATGGGACCAAAGCTGAACGGGACACAGGGAAAGCAAAACCCTGGGGCCAGGACAGAGCAAGGTCAGTCCTGGCTCCTCATGTTCATCGCAGAGCAGTTCCCAAAGTTACACTGGGTTTCTGGCAGATGTTGCAGATTAGTCAGGGTGTGAGCGTGTGGTTCCTGCCCACATCCCTGGGAAGTGTGAGCCTCGGCCAGCGCTGCTTGTGGTCTGCTCCAAGGGGCAAAGCAGCAAAATGGGGGAAACAGCACCAGGGATCGTGTCTGTGCCACACCTGGACAGGTTGTGTGATCCAGTCTGTGGAGCGAGGACTGGACTTAACCCCATGTGATGGGCTGGAGGCATCACTTCACCCCTTCTCCATCAGCTGTGAGTTGTCAAGGTGCTTTTTAATGCCACAGTGCTTTGCTTCGGTGAGAGATCATCCAGGTTGGCAACTTCTAGGAGACCCTCATCGCCTCCTTCCCTGCAGGATCTGAATTGGAGGTAGGTGCAGGATAGCTCTGGATCGGTTTGTGCTTGTCTGCAAGAAAGGGCATCCCCACGCTGTCCCACAGCACGGTGGCGTCAGGTTAGAGCTGAACCATTTAGCTGAGAAGGCTGGTATTGCTCTTTTCCACCGAAAATCATGGCGAGATTTGGATCAGGGTACATCCCACATACTCATTCGATGGGCAGCTTTACTCAAACCTTTTCTCCTGCAGTAGCTCCCGGTCTCTGAGCTCCCAGGCTGGGTTCATCTCCCTATAACCCTGTTTCCGCAGGCTCCCCATGACAGGATACAGCACTGAGATCAAACCGGCTTGTTTTACGGGAAGGGAAGCAAATGCATTTTAATTTGATTCCTGGCTGACGGGCTTGCTGAGCGCTCATGTGTCAGCTGGGTCGTGGGCTGTCCCCGACACACAAAAGGGCCCTTGTCCCTCCTGACAAAGACAGTGCCAGGCTCTGTGTGTCTGCAGAGATTCTTTCGAGTCCATTTTTCTCATCTCAACTGGTCATCCCCATGCATAAACCAGCTTTACACAAGCACGGGCAGACTTTCTGGGGGTGATGCTGAAGGACCAGTGAGATGGTCACCGTCTGCCCAACACTAAACCCATTAAAAACCCATCATCATCATCAACAACCAACCTAGGCAGAGCCCCTGTGGTGGACAACATGCTCCCTTCGGCAAGGTTTGATTACAGGGGCCTCCAGACATCGTGGTGATGTTTGCTCTACCAGAAGGAGCTGAGGACCTCTGAAATCAGGGCCCTGCCAGTCACAGGGATTGCTATCTGAAGAACATGGTTCCTTTTTCTTGCCCGTTCTGCCTGGGGTTTAGTAGGACCCACCTTTCTTGGTGTTCAGCTGAGTCACTTCTCGTGGATGGTTAAACACAGAATGAAGCATCTTTCCTGTTCTGTGGCGCCTCAGATCAAGTTTCTGTGTGAACCTGGCGGGAAGGGTCAACTGGGATATTGAACTGGGCTGCAGGACATCTGAGTTGGACTTCCAGGTGTGGCCTGGGATTTGTTGGTGACTTTAGAGCAGCTTAGTTCCTCCTCTGTGCTCCAGATCCAAAATGAGGATAAATAAACCTCCCTTTATCTGCTTGACCATAAGTCCTCCATGCTAGGGACTACCTCGGTTGTGTCAATACCCAACTCAATGAGGCCACGGTCTTTGTGGGTATGTGATGCGCTGGCAGGAGACCTGCATTGCCACCTCATGAGTCATTGTCACCTGCGCTGAGATGGCACTGCCTGCCAGATGGCGAGCCGTGCTTGCGGGTAGCTTTTGGATAGACGCAGCTGATTGTTGATGGCAACCTTGACGGGAGGAGAAGGGAAGGGTATAGTAATAATGACAGCATGGGCCACGCCATGTGTCACAGCGTTGTGGCACGGGGGTTTTCTCGTCTAACCCACCTCATCCAGGGACTCCTTGCCTCCGTGTCCTTACAGCCTCTTTGTTTTCCCCCCAGGGTGATGGCGAACCTGACAACTCCTCCAGCCTGGACCAGAGTCATCAACAGCTCCTTAGACCCAGGTGGTACAGCAAACAATGCCTACAAGTGCATATTTGTTGAGGACTTCAAGTATGTCCTGCTGCCCGTCTCCTACGGCATCGTGTGCGTGGTGGGGCTCTTTCTCAACCTGCTGGCCCTCTACGTCTTCATCTTCAGGATCAAGACCTGGAACGCCTCCACCACATACATGTTCAACCTGGCCGTGTCCGACACACTCTACGTGGTCTCCCTGCCCCTCCTGGTGTATTATTATGCCATGGGGGACAACTGGCCCTTCAGCGTGGGTTTGTGTAAGATAGTCCGCTTCTTGTTTTACACCAACCTCTACTGCAGCATCCTTTTCCTTCTCTGCATCAGCATCCATCGGTTCCTGGGCATCTGCTTCCCACTGAAGTCGCTGCAGTGGGGACACGTTCGCTACGCCCGGAGGGTGTCAGTCATCGTGTGGGTGGTGACCATCGTGTGCCAGTCGCCTGTGCTCTTCTTCGTCACCACCAGCGTGAAGCGTGACACCATCACCTGCCACGATACCTCCAGGAAGGAACTCTTTGGCCAGTTTGTCATTTACAGCTCAGTGATGCTGGTGCTGCTCTTCTGCATCCCCTTCCTCCTCATCATCGTCTGCTACTGCCTAATGGCCCGGAGGCTGCTGCAGCCCACGAGGGGGATCTCCCGGCTGTCCCAATCCAAAAAGAAGTCGGTCAAGATGATAATCATCGTCTTGGTGGTTTTCATCGTTTGTTTTCTTCCTTTCCATGTCACTCGTACCTTGTACTACTCCTTCCGGAGCTGGGACTTGAGCTGTCAGACCCTCAATGCTATCAATTTAGTCTATAAGGTGACTCGTCCCCTAGCTAGCACCAACAGCTGCTTGGATCCCATTTTGTATTTCTTAGCAGGACAACGATTTATGAAGTTTGCGGGCAACAAAATGCCAGGGAAGCCTCAAAATGAAACGGCACTGGGCATTGTGCCTACCAGTCACCTGGGAACCAGCAACAACACAGACATGTTATCCAAGGAGGTGAAATCCTAGCTCTGCTCCAGCATGGGAAACACCATCTCCACGACAGAAGGTTTTATCCCAGCCGTGAAGGGCGGTCAGGATGCTTTGGGGCCTGAAGCTTTTGGTGCTTGCGGTACATTGGCTTGCACCCACCTCAGCATGGTCCGTGTTAAATGCAGTCCTCTGCTTGTTGCTGTTTCAAACGTTTTTCTTCAGGAAGATGCTGCTTGGTTATATACACAAACCCCGTATCTCTGCCTCTTCATCCAAGCCTGCCTCTCTGTTCAATGCTGAATGGCATCCCTCCACCAGTGAGGCTGGGTAACCTCTATCATGGTGGCCAAATCTGCTAAAAAAAAAAAAAAAATCACTCTCTGAATGTCTTAGATCCTTTTCTAAAGCAGAAACATTGTGTGCAAAAGGTCCCCCTAAAGAAATCCATCTGCCTTTCTCCAGATTCCCTGGCAGAGAGGTAGCAAGAGTTTCTCTATGCCTTGGCAAGAGAGGAAAGGCTTTTGGTTCATGAGGACAGTCAGCTGCAGTTCTGCTAAATGGGTCGATGGAAACGTCAAGTGCAAATACCACCCGCAGCGGGAAAGGGTCTCCCACAGCTTTGCATCCCTGAAGAAATGTTCTCCCAGCTTCAAGCCCTGACGTCTGCTGGCAGAGCCAGGAGGGGACTCCTAGCTCCTGTCCAAGGGCTGGCTTCCCATTAAAAAGGGTGCTGGTGCACCTTCCATCCCACTGGAGTATACTGGTACCATCCCACTGGAGTTTACTGGTACCATCAAGCAAGTCCCCTGTAGGTTTCTCCAGTGGAGTCAACATCTTCCAAAAGACCCATTAGTGCTTCCCAACAGCAACATTCACCCTTGAAAAGCTTTTAGGAACCCATACCTTTCTTTCAGCTGCTGACTTTAATAACCATCTCCAACTCATTAAGGTTTAGGGTAAGCTCTTCCGGTCTTGTTTTTAACCCCCTTACTAGTGACTCGTGTTTCTAGAAAGAAGCGAAGACCGTTGCTTATCCCCTTGGCTGAGTGCTGCCACATCCTCCTTGCTGCTCGGAGGTGACAGCCCTCTGGGACCTTTAGCAGCTTGCTGTGACCCAAAATGCTGCCCAGATGTTGCTGTCTGGTCTCCTCACAATCCCACTGAAGCCAGTCAGCATATCCCTTACTGACAGCGTGGACCTTCCCTGGGAAATTCGGCAGCGCTAAACCCTGGGTTTAGGAGCCGTACCAAGAAACGTGGTGCTAAGCTTAACCCCAGTCCTGTCTGGATTTGGCCTTGCATTCCCCGTCAGCCAGGACAGTTCAAAGTAAACTGGAGAAAATATCCACAAAACACTTCACTAGAAGGTCCACTTGGTCTTTCTTTCTGTAATTGTTGGGTTAGAGAGCCAAGAGCCCAGGTCCATGGTTTCCTTGCCCAGCCTTGCCACGAGGATGCTGATTCCTCACCCCAAAAATGAAAATTGCTTGTTCTGCAGCACTGGACGAGTCATATTTTGTAAAAGCAGCCTCGGCTCTATTTTAGGATTAGACAAACACATTTGATCCTGGTTTAGACCGATTCCTCGGGCGTCTTCTTAGTTTCTCCCATCCCTCCTTCTTGTGAAGTGGCTTGGTGGAGATGAAGACATGCCACGACGTAACCAGCGGAGTTCAGTCAAGGGTGACTGGGACCGCTCAGGGTTAACTGGGAGGTTCCCGTGGTCCCGGCTCAGCGGAGCCGTGGTCCCGTGGAGGGCTCTTGGCCCAACCAACAATGTCAGAAAGGAGGGGACTGTTTCAGCTCTGAGCACCAAAGAAAAATAGGACATTTGTGGGGCGGTTCATCTCATCCTTGAGTGAACTTTTAGGACAGGGTTGGGTGAAGATAGGACTTGCACGGTGGCAGCACCTTTTTTTCCTTGTGCCTGTGAAGGAGGGTCACGGCGTAGTCACCGGGGCGAGACAAATAGTTGCGAGAAATTAATTCAACCGAAGCACTGAACTGGTACAAACGTTACTCCAGGCCAGGTCTTGCCTGGTGTCCCACACTTGCCAAAAACCAGCATGAACACCAAGTAACGTGCTCTGAATAATTCAACAAAAATGTGCTCAAAGTTCATTGCTGCTTGGTGATCCCACCTTTCTCCAAGCTGGCATCAGCCAGCTTCAAACCACCACCTCGGGCAACACTGCCAGTCCCATCAGGGAGGTCCCTTTGTGATCCTGATCCCGCACAAGCTAACGGCACTGTTCAGACGCAGAGTGGTTGGAGAGGTACCAACTGGAAATTTATATATAGATTTTTTTGTTTGTTTGTAAAAGTACTAACTTATACTAAAAAAAAAAAAAAGTGGGTTTTGTGACAATGACTGTACATTTTTATTTTTGTAACATGCAAACATCTCAGATTTCTTATAGTAAATAAATTTATTTCTACTATGAGTGCTCTTCTGCCATCTCCTCTGATATGTACAGAGGGGATAGTGGGGATAGAAACTGGGTCGTTGAATGCCATAAATGTATTTCAGGCTCCAGATACAGCTGTCCACATGTGGGCCCACAGTAGATACCTCCAGCACCTGAACTCCGGTAGGAGTCCGTGGAGGAGGTGGTCGCCCCAAGAGACAAGTCTCCTCATCCTTGCTGAAGGTGAGATGGAACTGAGATGGAAAGGGCTACTGGAGCACCCCCAAACCCAGCAGCTCACTGGGGAGAGTCTCACTTTATCTTGCTGCTGTCTCCCCTTTTCCAGAAAGCTCAGTAGCACCTGTGCTTGTCCCGCATCCTCACTTCTCGGAGACGGGAAGACCCAGAGGAGCAACTCAACTGTCTCAGACGAGAATTTGCTGCGGAGACAGGTTGGAGCATCCTAGTACCCTCCAGGATGGCTCCTTATAGCTGGTCGGAGCAAACCTCTGGACCTGTAAAGCCCCCGAGCAGGTCTTCAGTCCTCTCTCTAAGCCATCCCGAGTGGGGTCATGCACCTCCTTGCAGTGTGCCCATGGGCATTGCACCCCTATAGCACTGCCCCGTAACTGCAACGGGCTGACCCGAAACCTCTGATTTACCCCTTAAAGGTCTGGCAAAGATTCAGGCAGGGTAGAAAATGCCCCAGAAGAGACCGCTGCTCCTGAAGTCCGTCTGCCAAGCAAAACCTCCTCTGTGGATCTTGACCTCCACCTAATGTATCTTGAATTCAATGCTTGCAGGGGGCTGATACCACCAGTTCGGGCAAAATTCAGGTGCAGAGACAGCTATATGGTCACGGCAGGGCTTTACAAGGGCCAAAACCCCTGGTAGCATGACAAATTCTATAGCCGATCTCTTTGGTTATATCTCCATGGATTTGGCGGATAGCTTCTCCTACGCTGCTCCCGTTGAAGACCAGAAGAAATTGCTAGATTAAGCAATTAATGAATCTCTAAGTAATTGATCTCCCATCCCATAGACCACGTTTTTTTCTGGTTCACCCACGGCTGACGGAGCCACCAAACCAAGAGGTTTCACTCCACATGCTGAAACCTCTTGTTCTCAAAGGCTTCTCACCTTCCCCTGCAGACACCAGAAGAACAAGTTTTCCTGAGCCTAACCACAGTCCCTGTGAAAAAAATACATTTTGTTTTCCATTGCAATTGATCTGCCGCTTCCTCTCTCACCTGGTTTTTGCTGGGCCTTTCTCTGCTGATGAAATGAGGCTCTTAGGACACACTCATCTCCACTGATTAATTTATTACAAACTGTGACCAAGTCACCTTGAAATCTGCTCAGCAGTAACCTGAGCAGCTCAAATTCCTTTGCTCTCATCCCGAAGCCAATTTCTCCAGCCTTCAAATTAGTTTACACCTGGTCTCCCAGCCATGTCTTTAAGACACAGTAACTGCCCACGTCCCTGCAGTGTGGGACAGAAGCACTTCATGGTCCCCTGCAGCATGGGAGAAAGCCCCACCTTGGCTTCTCTTCTAAAGAACTTTCTAGCCCTTATAGTTGCCAAAACATGAAGACTCAAAAGCATAAAGCCAAAGAAATAGCTGTAAGCCCCCAAATTGCTGAATTAGATATCCCAAAATACACTCTCTGAAAAACCCCTCTTGATTTTCAACGCCAGTTTTGGAGTCCCACCCCAGGGTCATTACAATGCAGATGAAGGACTCGCACGTGAACAGCTTTAGCTCGTGGGTTTTCCAGCATCACACCCAAGGTTTCCCTTCCCTTCTCCACAGAACGGCTTCTGTGCAGCTCACGCTAGCGCTGACTCGTGTGAGTCACTCAAACCCAAGGACGAGAATTAAGCAAGAATAATTAATATCCATCGACGAGGAAGAGAGAGGTTGTGCATTTACTCCAGAGAAACAAAAAAAACCCCAAACCACTTTTTCTAAAAATCTCTTAGCACTGGGAGCAGAGAGAGAAAGTTAAGAGCATTGGTGGTTTCCTGCCAAGCAAGCAAATCTGCCACGTGGGCTGGAGGGATGCACACTTCTGCCAGACCTTTCCAGTATCCAGGACAGGGCTTTTTCTTCTCAATCATGTCTTTCTAGGAAGCAGACCCTTAATCTGGTAGAGGCAGGCAGTAGGTCATGTTATTACTGTAAGCCACTTGGCACGTCCACTTCTGTTTCAAGTAGTGAGTCCTGGCTTCATTTTTCTTCTGTTTTTCTTCCCTGGGGCTTGATTTTCCAAGGAACAAGTCTCTCTGGCCCCCCAAGTCATTTCTGATCTAGCTGGCCAATTCAATAGAGGGACAAAGTCTCTGCACTACTGAACTCCAACAAGCTTCATAGAAAACAGCTTGCCACGCGAAGGAGAACGAGGCAAAGGAGCCCTCACCCAACTGCTCAACCTTTATATTAGTCACCAGAGAATCCACACTCACTTTCCCCCATGCTCCAGCCTGTGGTGGCTTGGGAAGGTGTCCATCACACCATCAATGGTGAGCGAGGAAAGGTGAGGTGCCCCAAAGCCATAGACCAGAAAAAGACGGTGCCCCAAAGCCATCCAGGAGACCAGTGCTGGGTTCAAAGGGAGGCGATTCCCAAATCCCACAATCTAATCATGTTATTGCAGAAAATGGATGGGCTAAGGCAGCATTTTCTTTGGAAGAAATCAAACCAGTGTGCGTTTGAAACAACATGCCAACCACCCAGCTTTGTGAGGCATTTATTTTAAGGGTTTTACAGGTTTAATACCAATATTTGCAGACTCCTTGGCAAATAAATGCTCAGGAAAGCCTGGAAGTTTAAAATATCTTTTCCTTTTTCTCTTTCTCCCCAAATACTTGCAATTTTAAGCACTGGCTAAACACCAGCACCTTGGTGCGTGCTTTGGGAGCAGCTGGACTGTCACACTGCAAACACGCACATGTACGCATGTATACACACACATGTATAGGTATATAAGCACATACATGCCCACAAAGCATCCTTCCCACACTCCAGGAGAGAAGAAAGGATTGAGTCCTTGTGCCTGAGCCCTACCCAGTGCCTGCCCTCCCAAGGACATGGGAAAACACACAAAACAGCCCTCTGTAGCCCCAAACTTCCTAATTTATACAAGAACAGCAACTTTTCAAACCCTCCCAGCCACCTGAAAGCTGCCTGGCTGTGGCTCATCACCTATGAAATGAGCTGCAAGGTCTCAGCTCGGTGCTGGAGGCTCCTGCCTTTGCAGCAAAGGATGTGCCAAAGCAGCCCCCCCCCCCCAAAAAAAAAAAAAAACCAAAACCATCTTGACTGAGTGGGTTTTGCAGTCCCATTTGACACTGCAGGAGATCCCCCACCAGATCCTGCTCCTCTGCTTATACCACCCACTGCGAAAAGGCAACACGCCACAACCCCATTTCCATATCCCCCCCCCCCAATCCTGGGGGAGCCCTGAGATGCCCTCAAACCACCAAGCTCCCACCCTTGAACTTGGAAAGAAAGGTGCGGGGGGCGAGGGGCTGGGGTGTCCAGGTGAGATCCCAGCTGGTGGTGTGACCAGTAGGAGACCTTGGAAGATGGTGGAAGATGCACGGAAGACTGCGGTCCCCATAGTGCAAAAACCAGGCCGGCATCCTGCGCTGATTTTTAATAGGAAAACCATTTAGCTGGATAGGCTGAACCCTGCTGCAGCAGAGTCCTCTGCTGGTGCTAAGGGGATGTGGCAGCAAGGAGCAAGGGGTCCCCACATCCGCCCCGGGGGAAAATGGGGTCCCCCGTGGGACCGCTACCAGTGCCCTAGGAACACCCCAGGACCACACCAAGGGTGGGAGCAGAGTCCCAGGCTAGTGATGGGACCATCGGGGTGCCAGTAGTGGGTCCCTGTCCCCACGCTGGGATTTCCACCCAGGCACCCACGGCCACTCGAGGCAGGGTCCTGGTTTTCATCCATGGGACTTTCCAAGGGGCGGAGATGTTTTCTATTTGCTTTGAAGTTCCCCCTTGCGCAAGCTGAGCTGCAGCGTGTGAGACGGCCGGGCGATCGGCATCTCCTCCCGTGACCTCTGGTTTTAAGGGCAAGGAAAGACTCTGGTCACCATCTGCCTTTCATCCAGCTGCCCACCCGCCGCTCCAGCTCCATCCCCGTCCACGCGTAAAGGCTCGATGTTCTTTAACATCCTTTCATCCTTTTATTATCAAAACTGGGGCAAGCGGGTTGGAAACCAGCTGCCCACCGTTGGGAAAGGAGCCCAAGTGCAAGTCCAAGCACACGGATGGAGGTGGAGGCCATTTGGGACCCAGGTTGGGAAGGACCTTGGTGCACGTCCTTCATGATGGGGATTTGCCACCAACTCCGCATTTGGAAACAGGTTTATTTCGGAAGGATGTCCCTAATCAGCCGTTCACCTGGGCTACGAACCTCTCTGCACAACCTCATCCTTGACCAGACAGCTGGACCGGCCATCCTGGTCCCCCTGAGCATTCCTGCAATGCCCTTAGTGAAGCCTCGAGCCCAGCATCGGGATGCGGGATGCAAGCCGAGCGCTGGCAGGGGCCTGCAAACCTCCTCTGCTAGGATGCGAGAGGGTGCAATGCCTTTCTGAAGACCTTTTTTAGGTGAAGCAGCTCCACCACCCCCAGCCAGATGCAGTTCTGCTCCCGATTCGTGGCTTAGTGCGTTTTGCAGCCTGGCAGCACCACAAGACGCCACATGGGTGCCAGCACAGCCTGTTTGCAAATAGGGTGTGGGTGCAATGCCCCAGCGCAGCGGCCGTTCCTCATGGCCTGTGGAACGAGTCCATCTAGTCCCGAATGAGCAAACGGGCCCGAGCGCCTTGGGATGGGATTGAGAAGCAGGTTGTTACCTCCTGGGGGGCGGCCAGCTCTCCGGTAGGATCCCGTCGCTGCACGCTGCAATTCGCAGGGCCAAGTAGAAAGGCTGCAAGGAGGGGGAAGGTGCTCAGGGGATGGCCACGTTTGGTTAGCAGAGCTTGTGGTCCTCCTTGGGCAAAGGATTTGACAACCTCAGCCTTCGGGTTAGGAGAAAGGGATGTTGCTGTGGCTTTCAGGGAGCGGCTGGACACCCCAGAGCCTGCTACGTGTCCTTGTCCCCCTGTGCAGAACCCATGATCACAAGGAGAGGAGGCATTTCCTATGGTTCAGGTCCCCAGGGGTATGTAGCCCACCTGAGCAGACCTCCAAGCATCAGTGGAAGGCACAGGAGACCAGTCGCCCCTCTGCCAGCCCTATGGGAAACCAAGGGACCTACTCTGGAAAAGCCACCTGCGTTGGTGGCACCTCTGTTGAGGTAGCTGCCTGGAGTCCCTCAGAATAGGATCAGACAGGATCTAGGAAAGGGAACTGTGGAGGTCCTAGGTCCAACCCCCTGCTCAGAACAGGGCTGGCTCCAAAATCAGAGCATCCTGGACATGACTCAACACACCCCAGAGCTGCATCTCAAGGGGGTCCATGAGCGTGTGACCCAGAAATGCCTTTTCATCTCCACTGGCTTTCAAGAAAGCCTGGCTGGCCATTGTTAAATGACACAAATTGCCCCTAAAGAGCCTCTGCAGCACCGCCGGGGCCCTGTGCTCCGCGAGGTGCTGGTACTCCGATGTCTCACCCCTCTAGCATCCTCCCAGGATTAGCTCGCAGGGCTGAGACTTAAAAATAATCCATCGGGGGGAGCGGGTGGGTGGGCATCACAGTCACCGCACCGTCACTAACGTCAGCTTCCCCAAACCCATCTGCACGCCGATGCTGGCTGCGAACTCCATCCGGCACGCCGCGGCTGCGCGAAGGCATCCGAGAAACCACAGGGGTTTGCCAAGGAAGCATCAAAAACCCTGGAGCAGCCTCCCCGCTGATGCCTCCCCATCTGTTCTTCGTTAGGCAAATGAGCTGTGGGCTCCTGGCTGGGTGGTCTGGGCTTGGGGACCCCTCTGTGGTCGGCTCCTGGGGTGATACACTAGCAGTGGGGAGCAACGACAGTGCTGGAGCGGGGGTAATTTTTGGAACCGTGGGCCTGGATCGAGCAGCATCCATATGGACGATGCCTCCAGCCAGGGCTGTGGGCAGCGGCGCGCGCCTGTGTCCCACGGCCCCGGTTCCAGCTGGTGATTAATATCTCACTGTCCTGAGCCTCATCCAGACTTTCTGGGATCATTTCCTAGAAATTCATCATCCCTTCCCAGGCAATACTTCCCAGATGTTGCAGACCATCTCTGCGTTTCGCCATCTGGCTGGTGATGCGAGGCTCTCCTCTCCACAGCAAGAAGCCTGGAGGAAGAGCAGCATGACAACCTCTCGTAGCACTGAAATCCCCCTCATCTCCAAAATATTTCCATTTTTTGTCCCAATTAGAAAAGGAACTCCTGAGTTATGGTAACTCCTCAAGCGCCTGCAGAAGGCAGCTGGGTTGGAAGGTGTTATAAAAATTAATTTGTAGCAGCTGTTCTTCCTCCTAGTTGCCCATAGGTGGAGGAAGAGAGCTTCACCCCTTTGGGCTCCCTCCTTCAGCAATCTGCTTGATGAGGTTGCATGGTGTTTGGGGGCTCTCCTCCTCTCTGCTTTGGCCCATCAGATGCTCGGTTTGGGTGTTTTAGTGCCAATCCTGGGAAAGACGTTGGCCATGACCTGTGCAAGACCCTGCTACTCGATGCCATGCGAGCCCACAAGGAAGAGATGGTCCTTCCAGGAGCCCACGTACCCTCTTGAGACACTCAAGATGCCGTGAGAAACGTGGCTCCAAGATAAGCAATGGCGCCAGGATAAGCGAACGCAGCTCCTCCTGGCTACGGCTGTGCTGGTCTCTGAGACAATCCAGGAGCCATCTTCTGGATACACATCCCATAGGGTTACTCCCTCACCGCCCTGACCTGGGTGGCCACATCCAACCCACTGGCGGGCATCCCGTAAAAGAGCTGCTTTGGAGGAGTCAAAGTCCAAACCATGCCAGTGATGGTGCAATGATTAATCTGGACATTCACAGCCCAGGGGCATGGATCCGGCCAACGATGTCCAAGGAGGCTGAGTCATGCCAGGTGAGCACCACGGAGAACCAGGGTTTGATGGAGAGAAAGATTTCCCCCAAAGAGTTGTTCTGCTGCTCAGAGGCCAATATTAGTTTAGGACGGAGATATTTTGGGGGGAAGAACTCAACTCCCAGAACATGTTGTAATTTTTGGAGATTTTAATTCTTTTCTTCCAAAATGGAGCGATTTGTTCGGGAGGCGGGGAAGTATTCCCCTTCCCCCTTTTCTGATACAAAGCACTTGACTTTTCACTTAAAAAAGACACTTTTTCAAAAAAAAAACCCCACTCATCTTTTTTTAAGAGAGCAAACCAAAATAGGCAAGGGTTAAAAAAGCCGAACAGAAAATATTCGCTTTGACCTCCCTTTGACCGGGATCATGTTTTCCTCCCAAATTTTGGTTCAACCACCCAGTCGAAAAATGCCTCCTGCCCCAGCCTCGCCACTCAGGCCGGCTTTGTGGGTTTTGTCCGGTTGCGAGTTAATGGGATTATTGTGAAACTGGTGGATGCAGGCTTGACGTCGACCCTGTGTGGGAGGAGGAATCAGTTAGAAGACTGTAAGAGACCCGATTTAGTAGGAAAAGAGCAAGAGAAAGACTTCGTTGCTTCATTATCCCGCAGATAAAGCATTCACAAAAGCAGAGAAAGATAAAGCAACCCTTTTCCAGTAACAGCAAATGTTTACCCTGCACGATGCAAACTGACCCCAGGTAATCTCAGGTTTAACGACATGGTTTAATACCACCGAAAAGAGCCTCGTTTGTATTTCTCAGGCTGCCATCCGGAGATGTCCTACCCTCCAGGGGATTTCCTACAGGTATCTGAAGATATCCTGGTAACGGCAGTGACACTTTTTAAACATGTTGTGAAACATGTGTTACATATAAATATGGGTTTTTTCAAATGTGTTGTGCATTTTTTTATACATATATTTACATAAGCCCCAGCACCCCATCGCTGGCAGAGGCCACTGGGAAAGGGACAGGGGTAAGGAATGAGCAACGTGATACCTGCTCTGAATCACGCCCTGCTTTTGTGGCTGCAGGATTTTGTGAGACAGAGGTTGGGTTACTGTACTTTATAATCTCCGGAAAATTTCCCTGCCTCAGAAACTTTCCCACTTTCGTAACTTGCACGCGTCGCCCTGCCTCCTCCATGTAGGACACCGGGTGGGTGATGGAGGATGAGCTGCAGTGGCTGTCGGCCCCATGCTCCATCTCTTGGTGATGGCAATCTGGGTCTTGGACAGGTCTTTTACACCCATGAGGAGCTGAATAATTACTGGGGGAGATCTTCATCCCTGCCTTGGGGCTCGTTACAGCTCCAGCCCATCTCCCTGTGGGACAGGAGGACAGGGACAGCTCATGGGAGATGCTGGCACCTCCTCACCACCATGCAATTCAGCACAAAGAATTTTATTCAACAGCACGAAGCTCTGCAGCTCTTTGCTGTGGGCTTTTGGTTCCTGTTAACTCATTTTTCAGCTTTTAGCAAGTTGTTCCCCAAAATCTTCCATGCACATTTGGGTGGGTTTTTGCATTCTGCTTACAGTCTCCATGACCTCTTCCATGTCTCCCTCTTTGGTGGTGGCACGAACCTTCTGCAGGAGATTTTCTTTCTTCTAATGACATTTTTCACCCTGCTGTTCAGCTCTTGCTGCCCTGGGGAACCTTTTTTATGGCCTTTTTGAATCAATGCTTTGCATTTGCATCCTCAGTATACTTCCACTCCTTCTGCAAACATTTCATCCTTGTGTTCAGCTGCTTAATTCTGAAGAGTTTCCTCATTTCTCTGTAATTTCCCTTTTTGCAGTCAAACACTGCAGTAATAGCTTTTCTTCACTGCAAATACTTTATGGTCACTGAACCTCCTCTGCTAAATCCATACTACTTGCTAACCATGGCCAGGCAGGGATTTAACATGTGCCAACTCAAACCTATCAAGATAATGCCCAAGCACGGTCAACCCTATAGGTTGGCCGTACAGCTGTCCTCTCCAAGGACGGAGCACACGCTCAGGGGTAGATCAGGAGGGATTTCAGGACCTGAGAGCTTTAAAGGTTTTTACAGAGGTTGAACTGTTATGGACCTCCACAAGGAAAAGGCAAGAGCATCTTGCAGCAGACACATCCAGTGGACCAGCTCTACTTGTGACTGTCCCAATAAGAGAGAGGAAATTATATCGACTCGAAAGCAAATGTTGTTGCAGAAAATGTCTTTTTCAGATATATCATGGTCTAGGGCAGGATCCAGGGGATCTCACCACCATCAACATCTTCCCAGGGCAAGGCTGGTGGAGATAGTGAGACCTTGGCTGAACTGGTCATCCTGGGGGACACTCCCTGACACACACAAAGTTCTGGAACAACCAGAGCTGGTGGGAATCAAAGGGTGCTTCAGACAGGAGCACATTTCCATGGACATTTCTGGTCTGGGGCTTGGGGGTTTGCCCAGTAGAGACAGTGTGGTCACCCTGCTTAGGGATGACAGTGCCCTCTGACCGCACTCCTCCAGGGACAACCTCTCCAGACCTCTGCTCCAGCCAGCAGACTCTGGGCAGGCAGTGACTTTCCCGACACGTAGCCTCAGTCTGATTAGTCTAAGAGGAATATTTGTTCTGGCTTTGCCCAGAGGAGTTGGCCACGGGCCAGGACATTTTAACTTCCCAGCCTGAGCCCCGGAGAGCCACCGCGCAGGCTGTCGCAGCGCAACAAATACCTCGGCCTGACTCTGTCCGTCACGGCTTGGCTGCTCCGAGCTCGGCGGCAGCACCGGGAGCTCGTGCGTGGCTGCTGCAGGAGAAGAGGAAAAGCTAAGGAGAAGCATCCTCAACTTCTAGTGGTGCAGGACCTACAAGTTGCCTTGGCTTGGCGGTATATCTGCACCCCTAAGCCAAGTTATAGCCCCTTTTTTCCAGGAAAGCTCGAAATCTGCAAATTTACACAGGGGTGTAAAAGCACTGTCTCGTGCAGCTACACCAGTGACCCTCTTCTTGGTCAAAAAATGTTATGGGGAACTGCAGATGTCCCTGAGATGCAGCCAGCTCCCTTTTTCCAGGGAGAACGGCGTATGACTCCTCGCCTGGCTGAGCACACATCAAGAGACAAAAATCCCATGCGGATATCTTGGGGGTCCTCAGAGATGAACCCCCTTCCTAACCACTCAGCTTTCCGACTTCATGGAGAACAGAGGACGAGGGCGTCTCCTTTCTCCCCTAAACACCATTCCCTGCCACCAGCCTGCCCCTTTGCTGTTGTTCTGTGCGGTTTTGAGTGTAATCCAGAGAGAAAGCAAAAATGGAAATTCCCCAGGGCCCAGAGGGAAGGAGGATGGAGAGGGAACGGTTTCTGATCTCGTGGCAGCTGCGAGGTGGCTCCTTCCCCTTGGCTGTGGGGCAGGCAACCCGGGCTGTGCCGGCTGGGAAGCCACAGGGAACACCGGGACACGAAGCCCAGGGCAGGCTGACCTGGTGGGTCACATCTTACCGGGCTTTGCTCCTCAAGCGAGGTCGTCACAGATGCAAAGGTGGAAAGGGGTTGAAGTGACGTGCCTGAGGTCGTCGGGTGGCAGAGTCAGGAGGAGACCCCGGGTCCCTGATCCAGCCTCTTAAGGTCAAGACTAGGGGCAAGCAGAAGAACAAGGACTGTGGGATCTCTGTCTGGCTGTGCTGGCGGGGGGACGGGGGGACGGGTATCCACGTGTCCTACCGCAATGCCCAGTTCACTGCTCCCTGTGGAGCTGGAGAAGCCGGAGGCTTTATCACAAGTGGATTCTCTGGGGTCTAATGGGGGTTTCACCCTGCCTTGTCCCCCATGGAGGGATCGCTCGGGGTCTATCTCCTTCCTCTTCCACGTGCTGGTGGGAACATCACCATCTCTGAGCTTTCCACCTCCCTGCAGCTGTGATCAAACGGAGTGACAGGCTCGGAAGTAATTCATGGCACAGAAACACACTGCACTGGGCTGATGAGCACCATTTTCTTAGAAAAGCCACCGTCAGGCCCGTTCAAAATCAAATACAGCTGCCTTTAAGGACACAAGAGCTTTTTATACATGTTCTCTTATTGGGTTCTTTCTATTTATCTTCTCATCCCAGAGTTTTTCCAGTGTTTTCTAGGCATCCCTTGTCCTCACAGGGACCAGAAAGCTGAAACTTCAGGAACCAGCACTTCCCAGTCTGAGAACTGGGACAGCCCACCAAAGCCAGCGGCTCCTCTCCACCCAGTGGATGGATACCTGTTGTTACAAATGCCAGTGAAGCACCAGCTCTGCTGCTTTCCAAGCCCCTTGGTGGGCACAGCGGGGCTTTCCGATCCATATTTCATCGCCATTTCTTGCTCTTCCCTGGCATTGTGTCCCAAGTGCAAACACACTGAAATGTCCCGACTAAATCGCCACTGGCTGCAGCGGGAAATGTGGCAGGTATCAGCCATGCACAGTAAGGCTTGGTTAAAATAATCCATTAAAACCCACAATGAAGAAGACTTGGTGTCCTAGGAAACATCACGAAGAGTTGTGTTCACTGTTCAGGATCTGGCGAAAATGCTGGTGCTGGTTGTTTGCCCCTGTTATTATTTCCCAGTCCACCTGCAGCCCTCCAGCCTCTCTTCCCCTCCGCGTTTTCCCCTTTCCTCCCTTTCATCCCGGTTTAGGGTCAGGATAGCTCCGCTTCCTGCAGGAGAAACCCTCCTCGGGGTAGCGTGAAAGGACAAATACTTGGCTTTGCATGTATTGTTTGCATTCTTGTGTGCGCAATTTCTAAGGCGCTGGTATTTCCCCAGTGCTCCCACCGTCACCGATCGTGGGAGGTCACTGTAATTCAGCGGTAGGCAGCAAAGAGCTCTGCATAATCCCAAGCCTTGTCCCCAAATATTCAGAAATTGCTAGCTGATGCCCTTTGTGGCATTAAGTGCTTGCGTCGTCCTTTGAAAACAAGCCTCAGCATTGGGTGAATGGATAAACCAAGGAAGATCCTTCGGGAGCCAAAGGGAAAGGGAACCTTGCAAATTGTCAGGGATGCTTAGACCCGCTCAGCACACATGGACTAGGATGCAAAGAGCAACGTTGAAATCGAAAGAGATGGGGAGGAAGGGAGGGAGGAAAGAAATGTTTGCAGCACGTGGGATGAAGCAGAAGCATCAAAGGAAAGGCCAAGGGAAGGGAAACACCCAGTGCCAGGGTGATTTCCCAAGGGAAACAACCGTGAGCTTGGCACTGTATCCAACCACAGTGCCACGGAGAACCAGAGAAGGAGCCAAAATCTGGATCCCACAGGGGGAAGGGCAGAGCTGTACTGGTCTCTCCTGCCCACGTGTGCATGTTCAAACGCAGGGAGAGATTTAACAGCCAGCTCAAACATACTGTAGGGAGATGGAGAAACACATCCAAGCAGGTCACGGAGACCTTCTGCATCCACTGGTTGGAGCAGTGACCACTTTCATCTGTCTGTAGAGGACAGGGGAGCTCTTTCTGGTCCATGGATGGATTTTTTGGCCAGCTGTGCTGTGCTAGCCTCCTGACGTCCTCCGAGGAGACCCCTTCCCTCCTGCACCGCGCTTTGTTCCAAGCACCACAAAATTAGTAGGACCCGTATGAGAGCTGCGGTCCCCGTGGCTGCGTGGTCAGTACCAACATGCAGGGCGTGCTGGGTCCCACGTGTGCTGCTGACCTGCTTGGAAAAGCACCCAGCCCTGCTGAAGGGCCTTTTTTGCCCTTTCTGACCTCTTTACACCACTTGATCCCAATTCCCATCACCTCCTGAGTCCTGCCTGGATCGCGGTGCCAATGGATGCTCCGTTATGGTTATTTATAGCTGTGATTTTTAAGCCCAGGGATGCAAAGGGCAGCAGAGCAAAGCAATCTAGTTCGAACACACATGATTTTGGATCCAGTCCCAGAAGGGCAGGATGTGTCCATGCCCCCAAGGCTGGCAGCGTGTGTCCCTCTCCTATCTCGGGCGCAGTCCAGGGTGTCTTGGCCCTGGATGCAGCTCTGTGGAGCTGAAACATTTCCACGCTTTACGGCCTGGCAAGGGTTTGCTGATGGCTGTTCTCCTGCACGTTATCTCAGCCCAGCTCCCTGTGTCTGTACCAGCCCTTATCTCCTCCCAAACATGCTCCCTGTAGTTATAAACTGGGAGCACTTTTAAACTGGGAGCACATCCCTTCCCTGCCAGCCAGTTTTGCAAGCTGAGCGAGCGCGGTGGCATGAAGGGATGATTTGGGGCAGCAAATAGGTGGTTGCATTCTTTTTCCCTCTATTTTTTTCACCTTTTCTCTTCAACTTGTAGCTTCAGTTCTCAAACTTGGAGCCAGCTCGCCCCAGCCTGGGTGCACTGGGTGGGATGGGAGAGGCATGCCAGGAGGTATTTCTGGAGGAGAGGGACCTCCAGCCCCCTGCGCATGGAGCGGTGCACGGCTCAGCGGCTCTCTTCCCTTATCCCTGGGGGGTGAAAGGTGCAAGATGCCCTCCTGGCATCCAAGCACAGGCTGGAGCCAGCGACCGGTGGGAACCAGACTGTTTGGGCTAAGGGAGAGGCTGATTAGAGCTGCTCAAGGCCCTCAGAAAGCCGACCGCTCCGCAGCAGCAAGGGTAAGGAGCTGGAGCAGAAGGCCTGGTTTGGACATCCCACCATGCATGGGTCCTGCACTGCCCCGATTGCTGAGATCAAGGAGCCCAGCATCCATTTTGGCTGTGATTTCTGTAGACATAGTGATTTTAGGGCTTTTCTGGTTGCCTGAGATCCCCTCCAAGCCTTGGTCAGCAATGCTTTTTGGGAACCAAGTGACTGGTGGGCTTCTGCATCCCCCAAAACTGCCTGGGGCCCCCCAAAGCACCACTGCTCGAGCGCTGGTGGCACTTTGTGCCCAGAGCCACACGGCTCATGACCATCAGACCTCCTCTGAACACCTCCCAGGAAAGCATGGAGCTTCAACCCTTTGACTGTCCCATCCAGAGCAACCTTCCCTGCCCCACTCCCTTCTTCACTCTCCTTGGTGAGATGCGAGATGCCTGTTTTGGACAGAAAAGAGTGGCAGAAAGTGGGGCAGAAAGTAGGTGCCTCTTCATGCTACAAATCCTCCTCCGACCTTCAATTAACTGAGTAATTTCTTACCGGTATTTTACTTGCTTTTTCCCCAAATCATATGCGACCTCGGGTCTGTGCTCAGCCTTTCACTTAAACCACCAGCCTCCAAACTCAGGGATTACCTTGGTCCAAGCAAGGAGGACATTTGCCATCAATGGCAGCAGACAGAGAGGTGCCATAGCCTGGGAAGGAAATATCTAAAGCGAAGCAGGCGTGAGTGGCATTTCTGGGCTGTGTACAGATCTGTGTATCACACCCATCCTTCCAGCTCCAGCTCCATCCTCATCCTCATCTTACTTTCTATGATTGCGAGATGGTCTGAGTAAACGTTCTCCAGAACAGCGCTTACGGGAATTGGGACCTAATTCTCTCAAAAGCCTCAAGGCTGATGTTTTCCACAGCCTGGAGAACATCTTTAAGGTGACTGAGATGGTGAACGTGGCTTGGCAGAGCACGTGGATAAGTATGGATCCCTCTCCTGGGGGAAGCAGGCTTCATCTGTCCTGGTGTCAGCAAGTAAATGTCAACCGTGGGAGTGTGAGCTGTGTCTCCAGCACCAGAGAAAAGGATGCTTCCAAAACACAGCTGATGCCATCACCAGAGATGGAAGGTGAATTGTTCTCTGGGGTAGCTGGTTCTCCCCACGGTCTATAGAAGCAGGCTTGAGACTCAGATGTGGACCTTTTAAAACACATCTGGACTCATCAGACCAAAAATAGGCATTTTGGATGGATGTCCACCCAGTGTAGCTACCTGGACTCTCTGTCGGGAGGGATGTAGGTGCTTCCCGGTGTTGTTCATCTCCAGCTGTGCCTGTGCTGCCTCTCCAAACCACTTGGAAAACAGCCCATCTCCAAGTGGAGTAGGTCGAGCAGCTGCCATGCCCAGATGTTTCTCCAGGAGCAGACCCCTCCCTCGCCTCACGAGAGTGCTGACACCTCTGCCAGCTGTGCTAACATCTGGACTTCGCTCTCCGGCAGAAGCACCTGCTTCAGAGAACAGAAGATCACCTGCTCCAGCCAGAACTTTTATCTCTGATGGAATGACAAACCCGTGGTGCTCATCCCCCACGGTACGCCTGGTGCTGGCTGGGATCTACGGAGGGAGGAGGAGGAGGATGACGAGCTCACCACGTCCTTGCAAGGCCACTGTGTGGGCAGGAGAAAGCCTCATATAAAGGCTTGGAAAGGGCTGACGTTAGCAGCCCCTCCACCTTGCAAAGGAGTAGACAGAGTCTCCTCCTTACACCAGACTGTGTAAAGGAGAAGGGAGCAGGCAGGGTGGATGGTGCAGGATGGACATGGACATGGACATTGTGGCCGTCTCTCGAAGATGTGGCTAGAAAGCTTAAGATCATAATAGCTGAGAGCTTGGGGGGATCAAGAAGAGATTTTCCCTCCTGTTTTGGGCCATGGGAAGTTTCACGGAGGCTTTGGCTCAGTTTCTCCCCTCCCACAACACCAGCTCCAGCTCAGATGAGAGTGGGTCCACGCAATAAGACCCCATGGCCCAGGGGGATGGAGGTCTCGTTTCTGCTACAGATTTTCCATTTCCTTTAGACCTTTGTCTTGCAAACAGTCTTGGGAGACACTTCCCCTCTTTAGTGCGTGGTCGGCACCATCAGGGCGAAGGACCCGTCTCAGCCAGGACCTTGGGGTGGTCTCACCCTGTCTGATCTCCAGCCGTGACACTCAGGAGGACTCTGGGCAGGCTGTGAGGGATGAAAGCAGTTTCGTTCCCCATTGTCCTTGTATGGGAATTTGGATGGAAACAAATGTGTAAGAAGCTAGCCAAAAGGAAATACTCTGCGAGAGATGTCAAAGCAGGTTTTAATAACTGTATACAAACCGCCTAGCAGCCAAGAGCGGGAATAAAGAGGGAAATAACTATAGAAAAGGACAGTTTTACTATTTAAAACTTCCTGAATCATTCCTACCCAAAAGAACAATCAACTCTTACTCATTTTACTCGAAAACAGAGACCACTGGGAGTCTGCAGGATAGGGCTGCATCATTCCTGCACCAGAGAGGTGAGACGTGTGGCATGTGGAAGAGGGACCTTCCCAAATCTGGGATGGGCTCTGTGTCCCTGTGATATCCGTGTGCCTCTCGGGGACAAGGTTTTTCTTCTTCGTGGCATCCCTCCACAGCGGGGATGTCCTGGTAACTCCTCTCTGCTTGAGGAGCAGAGGTCCTAGGCACCAGAGCTGGGGAAGGGAAAAGTTTATCACCTGCTCCAGCTGAATTTAGAGAGGAGTCCCATCCGGTGTCTTCTCCAGGACCATAGGGATTTTAACACTGAACAATTCCCAAAGCTCGGCTGAGGCCTCTGCTTTTGTGCTTGCCTTGGCGCAGGGCCATGGCATGAGTCATAAACCGCTCGCTGTTTGTTTAATGTACCGATTCCAGCTCAATCGAATCTCTAAGAGAGAAGTTAATTCATAAGCCCTATCAATATTAACCGCTTCAGGAGGAGGAGGAAGAGAAGGAGAAACCAGCCAGTTCGTTGCTACTGCCGCACCAGTGAGCCGTTTCACGTTGCCTGCTGGTGCGAACACGTCTTTCTCACTCAACGGTCCTAGGATAATGTGACAGTCCTAGGACCTGCGTGACAGTCCTAGGACCTGCGTGACAGTCCTAGGACCTACGTGGACATCGTTGTCCTGTCCAGGCCCTGCGTGATGCCTACAAAGACTTTCTGGGGATGTAAGGGAGGAACACGACCCACTGGAGACATCTGCTTGGAAGATGCCCAAAGAGATCAGCCCGTCTCCACACAGGTCCCAACGCCCTGAAGAAGGAGTTGGTGACGTCTCGGATACCTAGGAGCTCTCCTCTGTTAGTGCCTGTTAAAAAATGGGCATGCAGGGGAGGGAGGAGCGGGGCCAGGCTTGCTGAAATGCAGAGCAAGGATGAGGGAGAAGAGCCAACGGAGGAACATGTCCAGGAGCCAGCAGGGTGGGAGCCAAGCCTTTGAGCTGTCCTGGTTGTCTGCAGACGTAAAACCCTTGTGCACCCATGAACACTGCAGAGGTGAGCGCTGCCTCTGGAGGCTGTGAACCACCAACCTGGGAATGGCCGAAACGGATCATTGCTGTGTCGACACACGGTACCTCTAAAATACCGGACACCGGGGCATTCGGACACTCACCCAGGAGGAGGTCAACCACACGGGATGCAGCTCGGCCCTTACGCTCGGACTGAGCGGAGACGCACGTTCAGGTGCGGGAAGGTGAGATGAGACCGCAAGGTCTGTCATGCCCAAAGGTCTTGGTTAGCCAAGAGTCGTTTGCACCTGCTCTTATCCCGGTGGAGAAAACCAGCATTTCCTCTTATGTCTGTGTTAAAAAACAGATGTCAAGGTGCCCGGAAAAAAAGAGATTTAATGACATGCTTAATTGTAGCCATCTGGTCACAGCCCGTTCCCTTGGCCTCTGGAAGACAAGGTCCTGTTGACCGCTAATACTTCGTGCCCAGAGCCACGTGTCTCAGGGATGGAGCCCCCCAGAAAACATTTCGGAGAAGATCCCATGGCTCTTCCTCCAGTCACCCCGCTGAGATGAGCCAGTTTGGACCAAAGAGGTCCAAGCCCACCGGCTGCTGCAATTGCACTGGGTCTTGAAGGCAAGGTAGCACCTTCGTCTCCCCCTCCAATGGAGATTCGGAGTACGGCACAGTCACATCCCCGTGCGGGAGATTCTCCTCGAACCTTCCTGGAAGCCCAGCCAGCTTCTCGTCCATCATTCCCATTATTTTTCTGATTTTATTTTAATCTCATGTCTGTTATTGTTCAGTTTTCCTTTAAATAATTTTTTCTGAGAATCCGGGAATAGAAGAGCATGTCAGATAATAACAGGAAGGAAGTGAGAATACCTAAGTTTACTGGATATATTAAATTAAACCTATTTCACAAGTTTTTTCTGTTTATCCTAAAGACTTGTCTGGGTCTTTATCCCTAAAGTTTATGTTACTGCAGCTGCCACTCTGCTGAGATCAGGGCTCTCTGTTTGACATGCACGGAAAGAGAGGCACCCAGCCACTGGCAGCTTCCAGCCTTTAATAAAGGGGTCTGTCTTTCCCTGGGCCTGGAGCTGTCTGGCAGTGTCCATGTGGAAAAAAAAAAAAAGGAATAAATTGGAATAGAATAGAGTAGAATAGAATAGAATAGAATAGAATAGAATAGAATAGAAGAATAGAATAGAATAGAATAGAATAGAATAGAATAGAATAGAATAGAATAGAATAGGAGTAAAATCAAATTTAATCAAATTTAATAAAATAAACCACAGTAAAACAAAAGCAAACCTTATTTGCAGGAAGAAGGATGAAAAAACATACCCGTTAGAGAGGCTGACACCCTGCAAAAAGGGTAACGCGGGGCACGCTGGAGCGGGGTTGTGAGTTAAGCCGCCCGCTGCCGCCCGCGCTGCCTGCCAGCACACGCAAGTGCGAGGGGAACGAGCTGATCTTGTTTGCTCTCTAATTCCCCTCCTCCCTCCCCGCCGATGGGCAGAACTTCGCTGCCGCCTTGGTTTTGCAACACATCCCCAACGGGACGGACCTGCTTGAACATTTTTGGTTTGGGCAGGTCTCCGGCGCCCTGGCTGGCACAGGACGGGCAGGTTGAGGGCAGGAGGGTCCTGCCTGCTGATCCGGGAGGCTTCACCCATAGCAGACATGGGGTCCACCCTCCTTTTGAGTGTCCTGGAGTGTTTTCTAGGTGTTAGCTGGAAGCTGGGCGTTCGCTCTTTTGTGCAACTGGGGAAACTGAGGCACAGATTGGGGTCGTCACAGCATTGCCCCTGGTCCGCCCTCCCGCTCCCAGCAGCGACGGGCGCAGACCTCCTTGCTCAGGATGGTCTTACAGCCCCCCAAGGATGCACCCGACCTCCACGTCAGCACCTCCTGAGCATCCACGAGCACCTCCTGCCCACGCTCCTGCGCCGGACGGGTGCCGAAATACCACCCTCCCTCCCTGCAGCACCCAAAACCCCCAACACGCTGCTGCAAGCCACCACGACGAAAAAGAACACGCGGCAACCGTGCCCGGTTTTGCCCAAACCCTGACAACTGATGGCCGGGACCCCCCAGGATTGTATTTTCCTTCTTATATTTTCACCCCAATGTTTGTACAAAACGTCTGGGCACTGACTCTGCTCTGAGGTTTGTTTAGAAGATACTGCCAAGGGTAATGCTGCTCCCAGCACTGTTGCATGCAGACCATGTCCCTGCAAAAATTGAGTCCATCCTGGGGAGCTATTCCTGTCCCCCTCCTTATCCCGGGCATCGAGCTGGCCCCGGACCCCTAATTCTTGCTCCTATATGGGTAATGTTGCCCATAACCCAAAGCAAACCCTATAGCAAGCCCTGAGAGGGTTTGCTGGAGCATTGAGCCCTTCTCTGCTTGCAGAAAAGGGGATGTGAGGGGTTGCCTGATGGTTTAGGTGGGGAGAAAAAGATGGGAATCATCCCCATTTGAGGATGGAGGATGTGAAATGGCCCCTCTGCAGGGGTGAACCAGGTAAAGCCTCCAGCGAGCCATGTTTCAGTCATCTCCCAGCAAGCAGCGCAAACAACCTGTTATCCATAAATCAAGGAGTATTAATATCAGCGATCTCTAAAATCTTCCTATAAAATATTACATCACATTTGGTTTAGTTGAGTAGAAACCTCAAGCACTGCTGGGGTTTTTTGCCCATCTGGGCGGAAAAGTGGCGGAAGAGAAAACTTGTGTCTAAATTTTGCCTTGTTTCTGCAATTCTGCTCTTTTCCAGAAAAAAAGCAGTTGCTTTCATAGAAGAAAAAGACAAATTCTTGCAATAAAAAAACCCCACACTTAGGATGTGGCTTCCCCTTTCGCCCTCTTCAAGGGCACGGCATGATTTTCTGAAAGCAGAACCGAAAGCGAGAAGTGAGGACATGTGAGTTGCTTCACACAGAAAACCTCATCAGTGATGCTGGAGATGAAACAGATGGGTTTTTCCCAAAATAAATATCTGGTTTGATCGCCTTTGCAATGGAAGGAACAGGACACTGTGGCTGAAATATTTGCCACAGCGGATCCCACCTGCAGCCAAAGGGGAACCAGCCCAAGAGCTGAGCAGGTCCCTGCATGCTCCTGGGAAGCAAATGGTCCATGCTCTGAGCTTTAATTTCTGGAATGTTTTGGTCCCTATGGGAGATGCCTCATGCCTGGTTGTTATTTTGGCTGCTCAAGAGTCCCCACTGCATCCTCACAGCCCTTGGTGAGGGGATAGAATCACAGGATGGTTTGGGTTGGAAGGGACCTTAAAGACCATCTTGTTCCAACCCCCCCGCCATGGGCAGGGACACCTCCCACCAGCCCAGGTTGCTCCAAGCCCCATCCAACCTGGCCTTGGACACTGCCAGGGATGGGGCATCGACCACCTCTCTGGGCAACCTGTTCCAGTGTCCCAGCACCCTCATAGTGAAGAATTTCTTCCTTACATCTAATCTAAATCCACCCTCTTTCAGTTTAAAGCCATTACCCTTTGTCGTATCCTCCGCTAGACCAGGTTGCTCAAAGTCCCATCCAACCTGACCTTGAACACTTCCAATGATGGGACATCCACAGCTTTGCTGGCAGCAAGATCTCAAGATTGCTATTAAATAGGAGATTTCCTTTTCTTATACTAACTTTCACTTAATTCACTCCAGGTAAGAGTCACATTTTCAAACTGCTACTTAGCCCTTGGGTTTCTACCACCCTTCGTCATGCCAAGAGGCTCCTGTCCCCCAGGTAATTTGGCTGAAAGCAGAAAACTTAACTGCGTTTTAAAAACTCAAGGTCACTTGGTCCTTCCAAAGGGCTGGTTTCAGCAAAGTACTTAAATGTAGATTTGACTTCAGTTAAATTATTTCCTGAGTGGGGCCTAAGAGAAGTCTTCAACTCGAAAAAGAAAAAGACTTCTATAAAGGTTTCCAAATTTGGGCTTGAAAGCATAAAAAAGCAAGTGATTGATTTAGCAGAGCAACTCAAATATTCCTCATTAAGCACAGAACCTCATTAGTCTGTGCTGTGGTGAAGACAACTCCTTGTGGACAGGTGGGAATTACCCCATGACTCCTGCTTTGGAGTAACTTCTCTGACTTAAAAATAGTGGAAGGTCCCCTCCTCCTGGAATAAGAAGTGTCCTTGCTGGAAGCTATTTGACGGAAGCTCCCGTGATTAATTTACACTGTATCCTAATCTACATGACTCTTCTACCCTTGGCAGCCCTTGGCTATAAGCATTTCCCCCGTCTCCCCACCTCACGTAGATGAGGTGTTCAACCTCAAAGTGATGGGCAGGGGATGTCTAGGTTCGTACTCATGCCACCCACACGCTTTGATGGCCTTCTCCTCTCCACTTCTCTCCGGCCAGGCGGGAAGGTCCTGGACGTGCGTGTGTCCTCCTCCAGCCAGACCTTTCCGTGCAATACAACCAGGGCCATGGGCTGGGTACGTGTGTGGCCAAGCGACAACAGAGGAAACCAGACAGAAGGGAGGTGTGGAGCCATGGTACTCAACAGCAGGGAAGGGAAGGAGCTTGGCAGCCTAGTCATGGGGTTTTGTCAAAAAAAAAAAAAAGATCACAGCTAATGGAGGAATTTGAATGAGAAGTGGCTTTGTGGGTGATAAGGGGAAGCCTCCTTCCAGCGAGAGGAGAAGATGGAACAAGGGAGATGCTTGGGAAGGTAAGAGGTGAAGAGGACAGACTTTGTTGGCTGAGCTGGAAGAGCAATAAGGCTCTGGACACCAAGAACGAACGGAGTGGGCGTTGTTTCTGTCAACAAGGACAAGTAGCCCGTGCTAGATGTGAGTAAGAGTGAGGCAAAGAGGGGGGAATGACATGGTTAAAGCACTGGGCTGGGAAAATTATTTTCATGCCAGCTCTCTGGAAGGATGGGGAAGAATTTGCCAAGATTTGAGACAGCAAAGAGAGCAGAGGTCCAGGGTAGGGGCTGAGCTACGGAGGATGAGCGCGTTACCCATCAGCCTGGCTGGTAGGATGGTTCAGAGGAACTGCAAAGGAGGACGCAAAAGAGCATGCGGCTCCAAACAAGGTATCCCAGAGACAGATGGGGAGTAGTGGAGAAGGGAATAAAGGATGGAGCTTGGCTGAGCTTTCATGGAAAGATGAAGAGGCAGATGACAAATACGTCCCAATGGACACACTGCAGCAGAGGTAGAAAACAACTGCCCAAACTGGGAAAACTAAGGGAAAACAAGATTTTATGGAGGGGAGTGCAGCTGGTACTGTCAATGATAACCAGCACACCAAGGCTCAGGCAGAACTGTTCCTGAGTTTGGCCAGGAGGAGCTTGCTGCATCGTTGGAAGAGCCAGTTTAGGGTGGCGTGAAGGGCAGGAGCTGGACAGAAGACACTAGGACAGACCCAGAGTCCGTCAGTGCCACAGGAAAGCGGGGGACGGTAAAGACACGGCGTGGGAGATCCAGACACCAGACAGGACACGGTCGCTGACATTTCTGCATCTGTGAGACGGAAGGGAGAAGGACAAGCAGGGGGAAGGGGAAGGCAATCCCGGCGAGATAGCATGCGGTATTCAGAAAATATTAAAAGCCATCAGCATGCAGGTATCGCAGCAATGAGGATTGTAAAATTCCTGGGATTAGCGTTAAGATATAATACATGGCTCAAAAGTACTTTGCGACATAGACAAATATTCGCAACGGCGGGCATGAAGTTAACGGCAGAGTTAGGAAGGAAAGAGCTTAATACAGGCCCCTTGCCTGGGACGTATTTGCTGACAAGCACATGGAAACTGCTGGGTTTTGTACACTGAGCAGCTAAAGGTAAATCCTCTTGCCTGTTTCAACATGCCCAATCTTGTCTCCATACACAGATTTTTACCTGGGGCATAGCCGGGGCTGCTGGTTGGATACATGTTTGGGTTGTAGGCCGGGGCAGCGGTGGGATAGCCCGTCGGATAACCTGCAATGAGAAAAAAAAAAAGAGAAATGACGCTTTTGTCAACAGGGAGAGAGAAAAGGACAGCAGCCCTGGGAAGCAATAAACAACCTGTGTGAGCAAAGAGGCCAGCGGCACAGCTGAGACGTAAAGCACAGATGTGTTCTCAGCTGGGCAGGGTATAGGAAGGACCACGAATGTGCTCTACAGACTTACGTGTGACATCACCAGCATTTCATCTTTACTCCTCTAGAAAACAAGGACGATAACCAGAATGCAGAATGCAGGAATGTTCACTGTGCTCTGAAGAAAACTACCAAGAAAATACACACGCTGAATGCAGAACTCAGCTACAAAAAAAACCCACCAGCGCTGCTGTATTTGAGAGGTTTCCCTTGGCCCCTTTCAGCCATCGTAGCTTGACCATCGCACCCCTTTGCATTCTAACGGCGGAGCTCAGCACCCAGCCCGAGCCCTCGGCGCTCAGCACTTCCATTAACCAGAGCTTCTTGCCAAAGGGAAGGTAGAGACGTTGCATGAAAACATGCCAGCCCTTATATTCACTCCTGGCTGCACAACTGCCATCCCTGGGAGGGACCCAATTACCTGCCAGGCCACCTGGAAGGAACACGCATGGCAGCTTGTACCCTTTGAAGCCGCGTGAGGATTTAATGGGCACTTTAGAAAAGGTTTCAGAGCATCTTCAGTTTTCATCATCTTCACTCAGATCGGTCGTAGGGAGTTCAGGGGAAATAATCTAAACAGTCAGCTACACGGAGGCTTGGAAATCACCGTACGCTGCAGACCCAGGTCCCTGTGTGCACCCACATACCGTGCAGATGTCTTGCACCAAACTCTTACTTCATTAGAAGTTCTTGTCCTCCACAAAGACCAGAGACAACAACCTCCGCCCCTTGGTCTCCTCCATTTTTGCTTTTGTTTACTGCCCTACTTCCATTTCTTGGAAGTCTTCCTGACTGCGAACAGTAACACTCGAGTAACTCCATCCTTTCTCACGTGCTCCTGCGTAAATCCCTCCGACAGACCGAACGGGACACGTTAATCTTCCTTTGCTGGCGGAGAGTTTGGCTTTGCTGTGCTTCACGGCCATGGCCACCACCCCGGTTTATCTGTGCATCTCGTTGGCCACCGTCCCAGAGCAGAGCCAACCCAACGGCAGACAAAATGACCCTTGGGGAGTCTTTCCACGCCAAGCTCCACTGACGCTGTCTGCTGGTTGCCAGCAAAGGCTGGAAGAGGTAATTAGCAGTCGATTCACACCCCATCTTTTTTTTTTTTTTTTTTTTTTTATTAAATAAAAGCAAGCATGGGCCTTTCCTCTCCCTCTCTGAGCAGTAAGACAAACACATCGCAATCTCTTCCTCCTGTGCCCCAAAGCTCGCTGCTCTTTGACTACGCGCAGATTTCTAAAATCTGGCACTCATCATAGCCAACTACTGCGGCAAAATTTTGAGGTTCATTTGAATAAATCTAATTCAACAATCATGACCACTGTACTGGAATAAATGACTGTATGTTCTACCCTCTCATTTTCATCAGTGATATATTTGGCTTCTAAATCAGGTTAATTAAAAACTGCTGTAGTTAATGTTGGATAAGCAGCAGTTTAACAGATTTTTTTTATTTTTTTTTTAGGCTACATAAAACTATGTTGTCATCATACTCAGGAATATATACAGCCTTTTAGCAATCAAGAAGCTCCTCGGAAAGTTATTTGCAGATCCAGTGATTGCAAGCAGAACATTAATGATGAAGATCTTAAATCAGAAATACGCTTGCCTACTCTCTGCTTCATTAGAAGATAACAGTTTCTTTTCCAGTATATTCATCGCTCCAGGGTCCTCCCATTGCCTGCTTGAGCTCAATGATCCCGCTTTGCCTCCTGACCAATCTGGCTAGGGGTGTTAAACCAACTCCAGCTCACCTCTTGACCACACCAAGCCTATTTTCCCTATAATTCTCTCAACTGTGTTTCTACATGGGGTTTTACCTCCTCAGCACACAGTTTAGCAGCCGACGGCCGTGCGTGTGTGCCATGATGTTGGGAAGTCCCTTGCTCATCAACTAAGGATGAGATCTAGATGATAGCCTTTTGGGGCACCAAGGGGTTCTTCTGGTCTTTGCTGTTGGTTAATCCCCCCCAAGTAAGCCCTGAATCCCATGAAGTGCTGCAATAGTCTTTAATAATAGTCCTTAAGTAATAGTTCTTAAATCAACAACCATGACAAACATAGTCCTGTGTGGCTACATGCAGCGAAAGTTTCATCTGTGCCCTCTGAGATATCACCAGCAGTCACACACTACCAAATTCAGCAAAAAACCCCTTCTCTTTTACTTGGACCAGAACTTTCAACATTAGGTTTACAGTAAAAAACAAGCCTGAAATAAATCAGACCACAGGAAAACTGTGGCTTTGGGTAAGCTTTTCCATGCAGCCAATTATTGAAAGACTTCACGGTTATTTCAGGCAGATGGAGACAACCATATATTTAGGTCTTTAGGTCTTCTTTCTTTTTTGGGGGGTTTAACTTCTGCTTGGTAGGACTGCATCTTGCTTACTGTGGTATCTTTTGTTGTTCTGAAACAAAGTTATGGCCATTTTCAGAATAATTTCATTTCAGATAAATACCATTTCTAGCAAGGAAGCTTTAATAGCTTTGGATGCGAAAAGATGCAGCCCGCCTTGCTCTACTCTATCTTCCACTCTGATCTCATAAACTTTGATAAGTGTTGACCTCCAGCAAGAAAACTTGTCCTTTCTATTTCAAGGGGAAACAGAGATGGGAAAGGTGCAGGAAAATTAATGTGGTTTTGCTCCTTTTTTGGACATACTAAAAGATAAGAAAGTAGTAGAATCTGGGGCAATTTGTGCCAGGGGAAACACACTTGAAAATTCCCAGCACTCAAAACCCACTGGGTTTAAAAATACATGAGACGGTTTTATACCTTATTGGTTTTTGAGCTATTAGGATTTATGTTTCTTGGCTCTCCTTCATCCCCCAAATGACCACAAACAAGCTTCCTCAGGGAAGCAAAAGCTGGAATCCCCATGATGGTCCCCATGTCTCACATCCCCTAGGGTATAAGACAAAGCCTGGATCTAACGACCAGGGATGAGCTCAGGAGAGGTGGCAGCACCAAAGCATCTGGCGTCCTGCCCTGATTTTCCCCCTGGATACCCTAAGAGACCTCCAGTAAATCCCTATTCCTCCTGCCGACCCTGCTCCCCTCCTACCACATCTGTCTTGCCTCTTCACCTTGAATCAAAAATAACAGCAAGTGGGCCAAGCCCACTTGTTTTATGTTGAGTGCTGCTAATCTTCATGGGCTTCCTGCTGGAGACATGAAAATGTCAGGGGCAGAAAGAAAATATCCTCTACTTTCTACTTGTACAGATCTGCACATGATGGGACCCTGTCTCTGCTGGGGCTTGGGGCCTTATTCCAGCAATGATGCAGAAGGAAAGAAAAATGAGATGAAAACATATTGAACAAAATTTATTAGAGTCCTCACAGAAGAAATCAAAAGTTGTTTTCTTGCTTTATTTTAATTTAATATCATCTCCACAATCAATAGGAGTAGGAAAGCCAGTGTTCATTTAATGTTCTCCCCAAGGAAAATATACAGCACTCCAACTCGGAGAAGCACTAACTGAACTGCTTTAAAAATTACGACTCAATAACTGGCTGTGCAAAGTGAAGAGCACACAGGGCTGCATCAAGTAGGTATTTTAAATCTGTCTTTAATTTTTCATGTATTTCTAAATGTTTCTATTACCATTATTTCCAGCTCTGCTCACCCCTGTCCTCCTTGGTGCAATGCCGCTTTTGATTAATGGCTTTTAGGCTACGAGTCCCAGCTACCCACCCCCACTTTTTAACATGCACACCTTTAGGAGATGCGCTAGTAAAGGAGTTGGTGAAATAATTTAAAAAAGAGTGGCATACAGAGCCTTCAAATGTGTTTAACCACCAGCTTTGTTTAGCCCAGGCTCCTTCGTGATTATACTCAGAACGCCCATAATAAAGCAGTTAGCTTATATTTCCAGCTATATATATTTTACTGCCTACGCGGAAGACAGATGCGTGTGTAACCGTACACACGAGCTCACCGCAGACCTCTTCTGCAGGAGACAAGAAATGGTTGGATGGGGCATTTCAGACAGCTCTTTCCATCCCGGCAGCCTTCTGGGATAGCTTATTCCTGGTCTCGAGGTACCGAGCTCCTACGCAGACGCTGTGGTTGTTCTGTACGCCAGGAGACAAAAAATGCTGAATTACTGGGGAGAAATGAGAGGGCAGGAGAAAGAAAAGAGAGATGTCAGCAGGCAAAGGGCTGCCCTCGGAGGAAAGGTTAGCAGCAGGGTGGGGAGGATTAAAGAATTGAACGGGCAGCAATAGAGGGGAAGGGTATATTTGGGCTCACTCAAGGATTAGATTTGTTATATTCTCTTAATTCGCTTTGGCATTTGAAATTCAGAGCGCTCATACCCAGCCTCAGGTGCAAACCAGCTCCAGCTCATCCTTCCCACGAGCCACTGGAAAAAACCTTGCAACACCCTGTAGGTCGGCACCACCAGGCTCCATAGGACCAGGCACGAGGGACAAAGTGACATTAAAACCCCATGACAAAGGCACCTGTGGCAAGTTTTAGAGGGGGAGTCCCAATTCAAAGGTCTCCTCCTCATTCGTCTGCTTCCTCTAAAGGAAAATGCAGCATACACTGCCCATCCTCACCATAAATGAGCAACCTGCAGCCAGAGAATCACAGAATGGTTTGGGTTGGAAGGGACCTTTGAAGATCCTCTAGTCCAACCCCCCTGCCATGGGCAAGGACTTCTTCCACCAGACCAGGTTGCTCCAAGCCCCATCCAACCTGGCCTTGAACGTGTCCAGGGATGGGGCAGCCACAGCCTCTCTGGGCAACCTGCTCCGATATCTCACCATCCTCATCGTAAAGAATTTCTTCCTTACGTCCAATCCAAACCTGCCCTCCTTCAGTTCAAAACCATTGCCCCTTGCCCTGCCACTGCAGGCTTTGGTAAAAAGCCTCTCTCCAACTTTCTTAGAAGCCCCCTTTATATATAAAAAGGCTGCTGTAAGGTCTCCCTGGATCCTTCTCTTCTCCAGGCTGAACAACCCCAACTCTCCCAGCCTGTCCTCACAG
>JAVJGG010000027.1:24744640-24759531 GCA_035590195.1 Aviceda cuculoides
TGCTCTAACAGGTCCATGTCTTTCTTGTACTGGGAACCCCACAGTACTCTAGGTGGGGTCTCACAAGAGGGGAGCGAAGGGGAGAATCACCTCCCCCAGCCAGGGTATGATCGGCTTTCTGGGCTGCAAGCACACATTGCCGGCTCATGTCCAATTTTTGCGCGAAGCAAGGGAATAACAGAGCCTCACTGCCTGGTGAGTCCCTCTGGCTTCACTCCAGCTCCACATTTCCAGGACCGTGAAGACATTACACAGGGGTAGGCAGGCTCCCCAAGAAAGGAGACAGCTCTGGACCTGCGGACTAGAAGGTAAAGAAGCTAGAATGCAGGTTCTCCAGTGTGAAAACTTTGGCAACTCCTTCCCTCTCCTTCATCTCCCTCCCCAGGATCACAGCTTGACCCCAAGGGTGGTGAATTCCATTTGTGTGAAAGCACACACTCTTTGAAGGAGTTTTTCTTATGGGTCATCCACCTCTTACACGACAAGCACAATGCTTGAAGACTATACAGGCAGGAGCTCTACAGGCATCACAGGTAACACAGCCGTGCCTCTGCAACGGCTTCAGCATAAACCCACCCCCCCAAAAAAACCCCCTGACAAAACCTACATGAATCTGGCAAAAAAATATTTTCTTTTTATGATCATTTCCTTTATAAGAACAGACTTATAAGACAGCACTATGGAAAGTCACGGGAGTGGAAGAGGTGCCTTTGGCATGAAAGGTGACGGAGAGAGAACCTCCAGTTGATGGCATCACGGCATAGGCCTGTGGTACCGTCTGTCTCCATTTCACGGGGTCACAGCGTTGACACAATGAGGTCCTGCCTGCCTGGAAGAGATTTTCCCAGCTGGGGGTGAAAGACAGGGGATGGCTGCTGGGGTCTCCCTGCCCTGCAGAGCTGGAGAATCCCGGTTTCTCGGGAATTAGGCAGGAAAAGCAGTGGATTTGCACAGAGCTCTGAGCTCTTCCGTGGGACCTTGCGGCTGTACGATGCAATATGTCAGCTTGAAGCTGTTGCCTTCGGCATGCCAGGGAATGAAGAGATTTTACAGGACCAAAAAGATATTATGAAAATGACAGAAGCACTGTTTTGTGCATACGTTGCCTCCATTTTCTCTTGCTCAGAGAAAACTTGCTTTCAGACCATTTTTTAAGGTTCAATATGGTTGCAAGCTGTTGGCCCAAAGAGGTGATTCCCATTTCCATTCTTATCTCAGTTCCATCTCAGTTTTACTTCCCACCTACGTCCAAAAGAAACCTCCCAGGTCCTACGGTAGCTGTCTGGGTCCGGGATGCATCTGTATGAGCAAAATTCATCTTGAAAACCAGGAGCAACTGTCCAAAAATATTAGGGAGATAGTTTGATTATTTAAGGCACATACTATAAATAAACCATAGTGACAGAACTTGACAGACTGTCAATCAATATAACTTCTGGGCAAGAGACGTGTCATATCCTTTCCTATGTTGAGACAAGTCTCTATGGGAAAGAAGTTCTAGAAAACTGTTTAAGTAAGTCACACAATATTAATGCTCCCTGCAATTATTTACTTCATTCTGTATTTGACTAATCCAAAGCAAGATATGAACAGCCTCTAATAGTAGAATAAAATTGTTTGTTGCTCCAAAGAAAGCATAAGCCCTAGATAAAGAAGCCATTACAGTTTTTCTCAAACACTGAACTGTGGCCCCACCTTATCCGATAATGTTCCCCAGAGAAATATTTGGCTGGAAGGATTAAAATAAATTATGATAGCAGAAGACTGCTAAACTTGAAGCAGACCAAGTAGTATTCCTCCTATTGTCCCTAAGATAAGCCCTGAAGAATAATGATTTTCATTCTTCCTCAAAGGAATCCCAGCCGTGGTGAAAACCAGCTTGCCATCGGTCTGCAGCTAAAGCCAGATATCCACATCAGCGCTGGGCAAGCACTAATACGCCTGTCCAGAGCCAAGTAGAAAAGAATTATGAGGCCAGGGTTGCTGGGAGAGGACAGATCTTTTATTAGAGAAGCTGACATAACTGCAAAAAAAGGGAAACTTTTTCAGGCACAGAAGCCCATCTGCAGCTCTCAGGAGAACTTGTCGCCGTTTAGCTTCTCGTGCAGAAGACCAGGCAGTGCAGGAAAAGCGAGTTTCAGAAGTAAATGCTGATATTCCCTGCCGGGCTTTAGCCCTGACGGGCTGTGGATGTAAGCAAGAGGACAGAAGCTGTACCGTACCATCGCGTAACCAAGCACGCCCTTGTAGAGGATGGTCCTGGGGAAGAGCAAGAGGTGAACACCCCAAGGCGAGGCCCACTGCTGGAGAGCAAGCTGAGTTGAGAAGGTTATTACTTACCAATAAGCTGAGCTGAGCACAAACACTGGGAGATATTGCTGGGTCCCTAACAATTTGTTCAAAGGACAACCGCTGCTGAGGTTACAGCTGGGCTTCGGGAAGGGCCTCATCAACTTAATGAAGGACATTAACCTACCAGCAGCTGACGACTGTAGCGCTGTCCTAGACCTGCTTGTAAACCTTTCTTCTTCCGAATCACCTACCAGAGGAATAACACAAGGCATGAGCCTTGTCAAGACCTGAATAGCTTTGGTAGGATCATCCCTGGTCCTTGTGGAGAGCCCACAGCAGTGATGTGATGGACAAAACCGACTTTCCCTCTGAGAAGCTGTGCATAAGTTCAATTTAAAATGTACTGCCTGTTTCCTCCCCAGGAAAATTATCTCAGCAAACAGTGTTTCTCTAGCTCAGGCAAACAAAACTGTTCCTAAATTCTCCCATAAGGACACGTAAAAGATGGCTGTCAGGCCCTCAGATCAGTTGTAGGGACAGGGCATGGACCAGGAATGAAAAAGTCAAGGACTCTGAAAAAACCTCTTTCCTAAAGCGGAGCAGGTAGCACTGGGCTGCGTCGTAGGCTGCACGAAAGTCAGCTGCAAAGAGATGAACCACCTGGCGCAGTCGAGGTAGAAGAAATATTGCTGTCGGCCAGGTCGTGCCAAGCCCCTTCCCGGCAGAACTGCTCCCTTGGGATGCGATCAGTAATAGATGCTCTGCTGTAGGAGAGGATGCTACTGGTAGAAGTATCACGGTTTATTAGCCAAGGTGAGAAGCATAAAGCCAAACTGCAAGTGCGAAAAAAGGCAAATAGCATCTTTTTATAGATATGAACATTAAGACTCACAGAAATGAAGACAACTTCTGCACAGAGGGTCAGCACCAGCACTTGGATGAGGACCCGAGACCCCAGACCGACGGCGTACCTGATGCCCAGCCAAGCTAGCAGGAGAAGCTGAAGCAGGGCAAAGCAGACCCCATCCCAAGTCTCTTACCATGAGGAGGCACGACAAATTCTTACTCCACTGACACGAGGTGTGGGCGATAGAGACTGGGACAACACACACCAGCAGCGGTACTGGATCTGTCTAGTCCAGTACCCTGCCTCTGACAGCGGCCAAAACCACACCTAGGACGTCTGAGGAAGGGAGTAGGAAAAATAAATGTTTATGATTTCCCCCCAATGCCCTCCCAGCCTACAGCCACTTACAGTTTGGGGAGTTCCTATGCTAGATACTATTTTCACCACATTTATTATTAATTATTCATTATTTATTTATTATTTCTCTCTTAGTGGGTTTCTTTTCCATGGTCTTGTCAAGTCTTCCCTTTCAGCCTTGGATCTCCACAGCCCAAATAATTGTTGAAGAAACTTCATCTTTGGTTTGTTGCAAACATTTATTTCACTTTCCTTCATTTGATGGCTCCTAGTTTTTGTACTACAGAAACGGGGAATGACTTATTTTTAGCGACAGTGTCACCCATGGCTCTATTGACTTCTCTCATATTCCCCTTGGTCATGTCTTTCTTAGGCTGCGGCTTTCCAGGTTACTCAGTTGCTCCCTTACAGAAGCTTTTCCAGACCTTTATTTGCCCTCATTGTCCTTCTCTTTACCTCTTCCAGCTCTCCCAAAGCCTTTCTGAGATGGGGGCCAAACCCACCCAGAGTGTTCCAGAGGTGGGTGAACCAGGGAGATGCCCAGAGCTGTACTGGCAAGCTCTGGTCTTCAACTCCTTTCCTGGTTAATTCCTACCATAATATTTGCCTTTTTGGAGAGGTGCTGCGCATTGAGCTGATGTTTACACGGCACTGGCTGTCCTGGTCCAGGACCCTCCTCCTGAGTGGGAATGGTCACCTCAGACCCCAGCATTTTACCTGAGAGATTAAGACTCCTTTTCCTCACACGCATCACCCCACATTCACCTATACTGAATTCCACCTTTACTCAAGTCTCACAAGAGGCTACTGCAAACCTTCGCATTCAGCCCTCATCTTCTATTGGCCTGATTAATTTAAAATTAGCACTCCTCAGCACTCCTTCCCTTTCCCAGGTCACTTCTGAAAGTGCTGAACAAACCCAGCTCCCACCGACCTCTGCCGAACGCCAGGACCCCTTCACGAGAAAAGCCTGTAACTTACTCCAACCCCTTCTTTTTATCTTTTAATAAATTACTTATCCTGGAAAGGACCTTCTCTTTCCTCCCATGATGGTTAGTTTCTCTACAGATCTTTGCTGAGGGACCTTGTGGAACCCATTGGAAATGCCAGCTCACTCCTGCCGGGGCTTGTTGACATCCTTGGAGAACGGCAGTAAGTTTGTGAGGCTTTGGCACATACTGCCCTAAGACTAAGCTACTTCTTTCCTTCTTAATCTTCGTTATTTTCAAAATCTTTACTTCGAAAGACAGTGAAATATGTTTTTCTCTTCTGCAGAGTACTGAGGATGAAGCACGACCACTTCATCAGGCCCTTAACTCAGCCAATATCTTAAATTTAAAGGAAAATAGAGTAACTGTTCCTCTTCCTGCTCACAGTGACTATACATAGCTCATTTTTCATCCTGTCCAGAAGCTTTTTCCTCTGTCTTTCCTTGAATATTGTAGAAAGCATCTTCTGGGGCTGTTATAACATTTAGAAGGTCAGCAAGGGTGTACAGCAGGTGAGGCTATGCCACAGCAGGGCATCTGAGATGGCAGCTGAACTGATCCAGAATGACAAACTAAAGGGAGGTTACGGTCACAAAAGTGACGGGGTTGCCTTTTTTTTCTGAAAAACTCTACTTTCCCATGTGTAATCAGAGTCAAATCTGGTTACTTCACCAGCAGAAGTCGCCTTCTGCTCTCACCGGCTTATAGATGCGACGTGATTCAGGGAAAGTGAGCTGGAGCTTTGCTCAAGTCAAGTATCTTTAATGGAATAATTACTTATATTCTTAATACTGAATACGCATTTCTTTCTCTGAACTGAAACCTGCACTAAAGTGCGGAGGTTGGAAGGAAAAAAAGCTGCAGTAAACTGAAATCGGGGGAGATGTACGTGAAGAGAAGGGAGACGAGGACATCGTGTTTCTGGCACTGTTCTTCCACCTTCAAGAGAAAGTTGCCTGGTGCAACTCTGACACAGAGAAGGCTCCACCGTGGTGAACTTTAAGCATCGGCTCCTCCTTGAGATCCTTCCCTAACTAAGGAGGAGGCAGAGCATTCCTTCTGGCCCCGGAGACATCCCTTCTCCTCCGGCGACCCGGGAGTCCAACCCACCAACGCCCGCAAGTCGCTCCAGTTTCGTACACGACACTAGCGAAGCCCGAACGCTTTTCAATCACGACCCCGCCGCCCCCCTGCAAATCTCGCAGAGGACGAGGCGAGCCTCACGCTTGCAGAAGCGGGCGCTCCCGATCCCCTTCTGCTCTGGCAGAGTTTCTATGGCAACTCTAGACGGGTCTGGAAGGGAGGATTTCTGGTAGGCTCTTTCTGGAGGAGTTTGTAATGTAAATGCAGGCAGGCATAAGAGCAAGCCTGCGCTCTCCGCGCCCTCAGGTTATAGGTTATGGCAGGGTATTTACAATAACTGCTCAGAAAACAGCCCTTTGTGATTTCCAAAATGCACTTGCTCATCTGACTAATTTTCAATTCATGCTTTTCAGCTCTGCTCCCAAGCCAGGAGGAAAAAAAAAAAAAAAAAAAAAAAAAATCATTTCAAGCCTTGGCCTTTTGCTCCAGATGTAAGTTCTGCTCCACGACGAACAGCGCGGTGCATGCAAGACCTCCGTCCTTCCAGACGGAAAACGAACCAGCTTCAGTGTGCATCTCTGATGCCTTTTTAGACTTTGGAATTGGGAATTTGCTCCTGTTTCATATCTATAGTAATTCCTTTCTTCTGCCCGGTTGGCATTTACGACAAATGGGTCCAAAATATTCCTTGTTTCAACGACAGCAGCATCGGACCCTGGAAAGGGCTTCCCGTGCGCTAGATACCTGCAGACGCCTCAGAAATCGGTCTGTTCCCGCAACTGTGCAATGTGGAGAAATGGTTGAAAAGGCTGGAAGAAGGAAGGGAAATCCCAGTTTCACAGCCAGAGACGCTGACGTGCCGAGGAACAGGCTGGCTCCCCACGAGCCACCCAAAAAATTGCAAGCTGAGTGGAAGATGACCCTGTTGTGCCTGTTTGGCACAAGACCCCCTTCATTTGTCATCCCTCAGTGTTGTAGAGACACAGTTTGAATGTTTTCTGGGGCAAGTCGCCGTTTTCCGATAGGAGGGGTTGTTGCTACAGACCTCGTGGGACGAGGGCTGCGTGAACCGGAGGAGTTAAACTTTGAGTAATAGGTGTCAGAAACCCTTTTTCAGACTTAATTTTACAGGACAAACAGCAAGGCGTTCGCTTGGAAGAGACGTGATGGCAGAAAGCTCCTTACCCAGCCACGCATTACTTCTAGCTTCTCTTATTCAAGATGCTTGAATTTAATTTGCCAGGGTTGGACCTACCTTAAAAATGGTATTCCAGGTGCGCTGCCAGAGCCAGGGCCCCAGCACTGCTGGTCCGGCGTAGCCTGGGCATCCCCCGAGCATGATCAAGGATTAACGCAGCAAAAACTGCCCAGTAATTAAGTCTCTTTTATAGCACAAGCGTTGTCCTGCTTCCCATCTCTGCTTTTTACACTCCATATTCTCCTCTGACATTGGCAGCGACCTCCTGATTTCACCAGAGCTAGTCTTGATTCACACCCTTAAACAAGATCTCTGGGGACACTGAATTTCCTATTTATTTCAGCTAATTCTAGTAATAGGCAATTCCAGGATGACCACAACAATGTTACAGAATCGAATTATTGCCCCAAAGGGCCGGTTTTAAAGGATGGACCCAGCAATTTTCATTTGCAAGTGTTAACAAAGACAAAAATCCAAAATGATAAAATATTTGGGGTTGCAAGAATAGGCCCAGTTTGAGTTAAACTCAGGAAGACCAAGGGTTTAGGGATCACAGCATCCTTAATTTGGATATTGAATTTTAAAATGCTAATTAACTTTAAAATGTCCATATGGTATTTTGGACATTTTGGACTTCGACCAGCGAAGTGAATTGCTCTCAAATACATTAGCTTTAGACAAACACAGCAGCAGATGGAGCACACACAGAATATTAACAAAACCAGTTTTTGGGTGTTAAAAGGCTTAATGGGTCTCTCGCATGTATTTGGGGCCAGGAGATTAGATTCAAATTGTGCTTGGGGGAAGCTGAGAATACATAATATTTGAACTGGCAAAACTCCACAGCAGCGTTTAAAAAAAGGCTCTAGTGAAAATAAAATCTAATTTCACCAGCTCCAAAGTGGAAAGGTTCTCTCGGAAAGAGAGGAGAAATACAGTGATCCGTCAAAGACCCCTTATCCCGAGGTCTTTATTATTCATCTTCCAGACAAGAGCTGGGATGAGATCCCCCGACCACTGGATCAGACCCTGGAGAAACCCACAGCAGATGCAGCTCCTGCCCAACCCACCGAAAGCCGGGGAGGAAGAGCAACAGCACTGAAATCATGGGGTTATGCAGCATTTAGTACTTCTGGTTCATAAACCGAATTTTTCAATCCTGTTACTTGCTAAAGAAGTGTATATGAACCATGTTCTTGCCCTATAATCCCTCTCCTAAAAAAAAGAAACTCATTTTGGGAAATGTTTTCATTAGAGCTATGTTTTTTCAGCAGCTGTTCTGGTAGAACTTCTCTTCGGAAAGCTTTAGAAGAAAAAAAAAATGAAAAAGCAAATAAAAATCCCTCCCCCCCATCTTGTAAATATTTTATTCCTTAAAAACAGACTTCTGCCCAGAAGAAACTACAAATATATTAAAAACCACAGCTGAGGGGTGACAGCCCAGGGATGTTTTAGCACAGTACAATTTTCATTTGCTTGCCATAAAACAATGATTTCTATGATGGTTCAACTCGGCAAAGCAATTACAGCTAATTAAGTAGATGACATTTTATGGTTGAGGTGCATTCTCCTGGTTGCTCAAGCAGATGTGATAAATTTGTGGCGGCTCCTTTCGCTTGTTTTTGACATGGGGAAGCAGTCAGGCTTGTTTAAAAAAATCCCAAGACTCGCATGATATTACCCAGGCGCGATATTTTATGTGGATAAGCGGGGGATGTCTACGACGCTTGGGATGGACGGCAGATGTAGAGCCATGGAGGAGGACAGAAGGACCTTCTCCAGCACCACGCCCCAAACCCGGGACCTTGGCCAACAAGGTTGGGAGAAGCTATCTGACAAACTAAAAGCTCATGGAAACCCCCGGGTGCTCGTTTGGTGGGATCTAATGGCCGGATCGGCAGCTCCTGTACCTGCGTGCCGGAATGGTCCCACTGCTCGGAAAGGAGCCGGGCCCTTATGGTGCTTCTCCCTTCCACCGCTGCCAACAAAGCGCTGGAGGAAGCTCGAGTGGACGGCTGACATGAGAGACTGAAGGTACAAGGACGGATAAAACGCAAAATGCTTTGTATGTGATTTATCGGCTGGAGATGAAGAGGAGGCAAGTGCCAACAGCACTTTCCAGTTCACCCAGGCAGCCGTAGGACTGTAGGTGGGCTGCAGACCACCAGAAGCTATGGCATGAAATCAGTCCTGCCCATCCATGTGGAACAACAGGAGGGATTTTAGTAACGTATCTTGAAATATTTATAACGTTCGATGCATAACAGACTCTCCTAAAATGTATAATACATGTGTGGGCGCTGCAGAGGTGGTGGGTGTGTATTCGTGATGCACGCAAGCCCAACTGCTCAAACCAAAAAGACAGCAAGCACGTATTAAGCAAATAAGTATTGTGGCTACGCTGTCACACGCTGTTCACATTTTTGCAGGCCTTTGACACGCAAGCCCGAATCTCAAAGGATCAAAAGCAGTCCCCAGTGTCCAGATTTAATTAGGTATAACTTCCTTCCCCCTATATGTGTCTTGAGTTAGACTAAAAGCTCACTGAAGACAAGACGGTATTTTCCTATTTCATAAAGCAGCGTGTATAGATCCAGCACACCAAAGCTAAGGATCCCATTCCCATCCAAACTGGGTTTTACAGACAGGATTTCTTCATGCTTTAAAGCTGAAACACAGTTCTTCAGGATCAGGGTCCCTCCTTAGTGACAGAACAGGTCACCCAGAGAAGTTGTGGATGCCCCATCATTGGAAGTGTTCAGGATGAGGTTGGATGGAGCTTTGAGCAACCTGATCTAGTGGAAGATGTCCCTGCCCAGGGGAGAGGTCCCTTTCAACCCAAACCATTCTGTGACGGCTCAGGAACACGCGGCACCTCTCCGCAGATGGGAGGAAATCAGAAAAGCATCCCAACAGCAATTCCCAACATGTTCATCCCAATGTCCCAGCGCAGCTGGTTTTCCTCTTGGTTTCCTACAACCACCTACTACGGAGCAAACAGAGCTCTGGTAGCAGAGAAGAAATACGAGAACGCATGAAATATTTAAACCTGCGGACTTAGGTTTTCAGAAAAGGTACAAAACCGTAATAAGGATCATTGCTGGGTTCCCCCATTAAATCACCCTGCCTAAGGCATCGTTTTTCCCCTACGAACCCATGGTTTGCTGCAGCCAACCCCCCATCGTTCCCTCTGCCCCAGGAGGTGGCTCCCAATGTGAAGTCGAGGTCCTTGGCTCTATGCCCCCTAATTTTAGAAGGGCAGGCGTTTGTGTTGTGTTTAGGGAAGATTTTGTGGCTTTAACATCCTTAAAGGATCTGGAGATTTTATGCTGCGCTCCTAACTATCCTTTCAAGAATTAAATCCAGAAGTCGACTTCTCTGCAAAAACGTAGGGGACTTTGCAAATCCATACTGAGTCATCGTGCCGCAGGTAGTGAGGCTGGCTTGAAAATAACACATCCACCAGCATGTCTGGGAAACGGAAAAAAGAGTCACCAGTTCCCTCCAGGAATAGCAAATTATAGTAATGGACTGGGATGAAAGAGGGAAGGCAAAAAAAAGAAAACCTCAGAAGTTAGAGGAGCAAAAGGCATTATGTCGAGCAAAATTAAAATCAGATGGTTCACATCAGCCTCCTCCTGTACTGTGAGGTGCTGAGTAGATAAATTAGCTGAAAAAAAGGAAGACAACTAGTTATGGTTTGGGATTCAAAATACCAGCACGCTTCAGTTTTACCAGCAGAACCTGAGGGTTTTAAATGAGAAGCATAGATAAGGGGAGTAAAGAGCCGTCCAGAGGAATCTCTCAGATGGTATTAAAAATTGTAACCAAAAAAGCCAACAGTAGAAAACGGCCATTAACTCATCGCACCAAAATATACTTTGTAAGAGATAATTTGAGGCACTTGAAACTGAAAAAACAGCAATATATCTGCATACTTATGAATTTTTCCTACACTAGTAGTTCATGTGGGAAAGTTCTCTTTCCTACAAAATGCCCGAAGCGTGATTGCTTTCACACATGTCCCTGCCCACACCTCGGTCTTGGTGAGGACCATCCCAAACGGTGGATTTGGATGACGGACTGCGGTCCATCATCGCCGACTCTGCAAGCTAGGGAGCACTGCAAACCCACCCTTCTGCTCTGGAGCACCACGGACATCACGATGAAGCCATGCTTGAGGGTGCTGCGCCAGGACAAGGCCACCCTTGCTCTGTGTTGACTTCTTCTTGCAGACATGCCCAGAGCTGCGCGTACTCGGGTAACGGTGATGCGTTTAAGAAGTGCATTACCATGTCTACAGTGGTTTTGACGTACACTTGTAAAATTCTGTATATCCTTCAAGAGAGGCTGTGTAAGGCAACATAATGAAGTAGCCAAAACTCATGGTGGGCTTCTGCTTTTTCTTCTGTGTATGTATGTTAATGGGAACGGTTGAGAAATGAAGGACCAGCTGAGGTTGTCTCTAAATTTAAAAAAACCAAAAAGCTGAAATGCAACAAGTATGTATTTATCCTGGCATGTTTTTTAAATATTAACATTACCGGCACAGCACACAGTCCTTCACCAAAGGTTTAGCAGGCAATGGTGCTACGTTCCCCTTAGATCTCCTGAAATCCTCCTCTGCCTGGATTTCTGCCTCCCACTCCATCTCAGCATGCCAGAGACCTCCCATTATCCACAAAGCCCTGGTCTACTTCCAAGCAGGGCAAGCATAAACAGCATATATTTTATTGGATACGGTTATTTTTAAAGCTTTATGTCAAGTATATATTTAAATTACTCTAAAGCCTCAGCAATATAAAATACTAAGGTGATCCTTCTTCATCTCCCTAACCTCTCTGTGGGTTCACACATTGCAGAAAGGCGCTAGGCTGGATGGAGCAGAGGTGTAGGCTTGAGATGTGGTGTCAGGTCGCCGTAGTATTTGGCAGTGATGGTACTAGCGTGGTGGGATGGGACAAGGTACAACAGTCACCAAAAGATGATGGACACCAGGGAAAGAAGTTCCTCCTCAAGTGGGCGCAAGGGAGCAGAGAAATGGGTTAACGGTGATCAGTCCCCAAAGAACTTCAAGAGTCCTCAAAGAGCAAGACTGCCCCAGTGGGACTAACACAAGTTGCAAGAGGGTCCAGTTGTGTGGGATAACCTTTCTCCAGTTTGGACACGTTCCTTGCTTGATGTATTTTTGGAGGGATCAGCAGCAGAGACTCAAAGGGGCCAGCAGGTTGGAGGACTGCGGCCAAAGCAGGTCTCTCTGGGGGATCTGTGCTCCGTATAGGACATTGTGAGGACCTGTTAATCATTTCACTTTCACTTCAGCTTTAAAAGATGCAAGATACTCAATATCCACCTATAAAAAATAAATATGCATCAAGCTAGAAGTTCCTTTTATAAGGGATGCAATTTCTTTTCACATGGTTGGAAATTGCATAATAAAAATACCTTCATGCTAAATTATTTCCCCTGCAATATTTTTTTAAGCATTATACAACACAGTTGCTAGCTTTTTCAGCAGATTTTTCAAGGGACTCACTACAGGAATGATATTTTGAATTAGCATTCTTTTAATCAGCGTAGCTGAAATCAGCCTCCTAGTTACCAAATGAATTAAGTCAACAAAAAAGGCCAGGTTTGCAGAGACTGTTCCTTCAAACCCAAAGGGACATTTCTTCATTAAGTTAAAACTCACCACAAGTGATGAACCATTTTAGCAGCATCAGCTGAAACAAAACCCAAGACCCATCACCCGCGGGCCTGCCCATGTGCTTTTGTGTGATGGCAAAGAAGGTCTCTGAGGAAGCGTTTCCGTGCACATCATGCCCTAAAGAAGTTAGCAACCCCATTCCCTGCGGGAATCTGATTTTATCCGACTGACTCGAGACGGAGCATCCTTACGGAACGCTTTGAAGAGATTTTGCTCCTTTTAAACACAAGCAAGTACCAATTCCAGGTCACTTGGCAAACATCAAGTGGGTCACAGGCAGAGGCTGTTCTCAGTGTGCGGTGACGTCTCGGGCGTCCTTGCTGGTACGAGCAGACTACAGTTTGGTCGAACAACCACCAGGCACCTGGTCAGCCGGTGCTCCTACAGTCCTGTTCAATACTAATGAACTTCTGTAGATTACAAGTAAAAAATCAATGCATTACAATTAATTTATACTGAGTCATTGTCTTGCACCATCTCCTTGCAGCAAGCAATTGCAGGGAAAACCACAACTGAATGATAGCTTGATTTTCTAGGTAAAACCCTAACATGTAATACTCATCCCGCACCTCCCCACGTCACCAATGAGTCAAATCTAAGCTTTTGTCCCAGAATAAAGTAAAATTAGATCTTAAAACACTGAGCAAAGCTCTGAGATCCAAAATACAGCTGAAGTCAAGAGGAGCCCTACCATTGCTATCAATAACTGGGCTTTCAGCCCAGCCATCAGCCTGCTTGACCTCAGACTGGTACAACTGACCTCATATCAGAAGCCAAGTGGTGAACCCTTCAACGCTCAGGCTGTTACCAAACATGCACATTCCTGCCACTGGCATCCACAGGGAGCTGTGGCCATCCAGGCACTTCCCACAAGTGCACTTAGGGTTTGTGTCGACCTCGGATCCAGCACTGCTTCAAGATACTCACTGAGAATAAATCTGGTGACGCTCAACACCTTCCCTCTACTGCAGCCTCGATGCCTCAGAGAAATGAGAAGTTACTGGGGCCTGCATGAACATATCTGTGGGTCCATCTGAAAAATCTGATCTTTTAGGTGGAAAAATAATGGTGGAATGAAAATTCCTCTAACTGAAAGTTTGTTATTTCTCCATACTCTAAATATCGAGTTTAATGAACAATGAAATTGCCAACCAAATCATCCATCCAGGAGTTCCATGACTATAAAAGATGCTGGGGACGCTGAGGATACTTTTCAAAAATGAAAGGACCAATAGCAAAGAAATTCAGAAATACAACAAGAACGGAAAGACCCACTTTTAGCATTTCATTTCTAGTAAAACAAACTAATGAGACCTCTATTAGAAGTACGGAAGGTTCTAAATTTATGTTGGAAGCATTTCAGGAAATGTATTTTAGTTGCGAAATTTCACCTCGAAGCTCCACGTTTCATTGCAAGCACATGTGGGTCTTCACTGTTTGTTTGCAAAGCAGCTGCTCATGAACTCCAAAGTCACTTATATTCCTATGTGCAAGCTCAAACCAATGGAAGCAAATCCTAGGGTAAGCAGGATGACAGCTAGAATAATTAGGGAATTAATAATCCGTTTTTTCCTCATGGAAAAGTGACAGAAATGCTCTAAAACCCAAGGAGGTGCAATAGAAAAAATTATGGACAAATGCTGACCACATTACTAGGAGATAAATCTCAACCAGGGCATCCTTCTCAAGACAGACCACAGCACGACATCTCTCTGCAAGGAGACAAAAGAGCTGATTCAGTCCCATGTGCTCACCCCCCTCTGACCTCCAACAAAAATGAAAGGTGAGTTCTGGCTTGTACCTCACATCAAATGGGGGATTACACCTTCCTTTTGTGACTGCTTCCCTAGAGAGGATCCTCCATCCTCTTCGTTTCCTGCTCGGGATCTGGAAGTTGAAATATCGGCACATGGGTGAGGCACCTGGATGGCCAGCGGTCTGCCTTCTTTGCAGACTCTTACTTTGGGGATTTTTGCCTGGTTTCTCTGGCAGGTGGTCCTTCAACACCCTGCTTTTGTAAAAAGGAAGAGCGGGGCTCCATGGCCCCTTCCACAACCCATGTTCCAGTTTCTCGTGCAGAATATTCAAATGCTCAGCTGCGCTTTTTGTTTTACTTTCTCAGAAATTAAGCATGAAGAGGGACATTACAGCATCTGTATGTGTGCATGCTGGAAATGAGGAAAATGATAAACAATTCCATGTCCAGCACACGCATCTCTCATATATGTGAGAGGCCAAAGGGGATCTCAGAGGCCAGTCGTGATGGACGCAGAGAGGAAAACAGTTGTCAGAGGCATAGTTCAGAGAACCACAGGATGGTTTGGGTTGGAAGGCACCTTTGAAGATCATCTCGTTCCAACCCCCCTGCCATGGGCAGGGACACCTTCCACCAGACCAGGTTGCTCCAAGCCCCATCCA
>JAVJGG010000027.1:24759631-24797313 GCA_035590195.1 Aviceda cuculoides
AATAAAGCATTGAAGACTGGTATTGCACAAAATCAATTAGTTGTAAGGAACAGACTAACTGTAAGTGTAAAGGCTTTTTTTGTCAGTCAATATAGACAAGCAGTTCCAATGGGAGATTGAGGTCTAATGGATCCATCAACTGCAGAAGAGCCCTGAGACTCTACAAGAGTCTACTCCGTGAAACACCTGAAGTTAAGCAGGGTGGATCCAGCCTTACAGGACTCGTGCAGACACGGCAGCAAAGCCAGGACTAGAGAGAGCCTCTTGGCTCCCTGCCCGCCGTTGGAATGATCTCGCCGTGTTCCCTGCAGAGCAAAGCCTGCCTGAGGGACTTGTGTGCCAGGTACTTGCAGCACCTCCCAAACCACCGCCAAACCCAGACACCCGATTCGCTGTGCACCATCCCTACCGATAAGCATCCTCCTTAAAGTCTTAATTGCAAGTGTCATTTAAAAATGGTTTCAAATGTAGAGGAGAGAAATAAGCAGCCTGAGGGGGTGGGAGCCCTTAAATCATGGTCACCATCATGTGAAAGTGGATGGCTCATCTCCCAAACTAATAGTGAAGTACTGCAGTACTAATAAAATAAGGCCTGCTCACAGCAGACGCGGGCATATCTTTCAGCCCACTCTCTGTGATAATAGCTGTAGTAAGGTTTTGACTACCGCCTCGTGTTTACTGTGGGTGTTAGCTGAGACATTTCCATGTAAATAAAACATTTATCAAGCTCACAAAAATGTCTGCAGAGCAATTATTGCACAAGAATGGTGAGCACTGGAGAAGCAGGCTCGTTCATTCATTCCGTATACCTGCTTAGGCTTGTTGCAAAGGAGGAGGATGTTTTCACAGATGTTGGAATTAGGTCAGGTCTCCTGTGTAGAAGCTGCGTAGGCCAAGGAATAAGGCTTGGCATCAGGAGACCTGGTTTCTATTTGCATAGCTTGTGCTGAGTTACTGTATGGCCTTGAGCAACTCACTTTGCTGCTCCATGATGCTGCTTCCCACCCATCTGTAAAATGGGGTTAATGGTACTTATCAGCCTTTGTAAAGTGCTTTGTGATGTAGGGAAGAAAATTATGGTGACTGTTAATTGTTTTCACTCTCTCCACTGAGAGAAGCTCTTTTCCTTCCAGGAGTGTAAACCCAAGCACATTTTCTGCTAGTTGTAGAGTTTAAGTTTTCATTTGCATTGACAGTAGCACCCTTTCCTATAATTTTTCATAAATATGATGTGCAACATCTGGGATTGAGTCTCTCTGGGGCTGGGTACTATACACTCTCATAGCAATGATGGGCAGCACCACAGAGCTTACAGTACAGGTTTATCAAACCAGGGTAGTGGAAAACAAGTGCTATTCACAGGAACTGAGGGCAATAAGAGGTTGAGTTACTACACCAAGGTCAGAAGGATATGTTTAAGAAGCTGTTGATGAAGCCCACGTCTCCTGGTCTCCAGGTTAGTGAATTAGCCACAAGAACTTCCTTCCTGTCTGCTGTAATGTCCTTCTGGATTAATAATAGACAATGCCAGGAAACTTTGCTTTGTGGTTTAGTTTTCATTTTCAGAGTATTCATGCTACCCAAATAACCATTTTTCCTACAGAATGATCACTGACAACACGCAGTAGTGGGGTAAGTATCTGAAATTTCTTAGTTACTGGAAAAGAAGGGCTTCAGAAACCTTACCTTATTAGCACATTAATTGCAGCTGTCACAGACAGCAATTATTTGCTCAATTTTTCTCAAATTCATCATTTTCTTAAAAAACAAAACCAACCCCAAAACCGCAGTAATGAATATTCAGAGTATCCTGGCACTTGAAATCCTGTTCTCATTTCGTAGCTGGCTCTGGCTTTCTCCTATCTGACTACCTTGCACACCTTTCAGGCATGTATGATTGACAGCTGTCCTGCATGCATAACAAAACAAAGTTTAATCCTCCATATCGCAGACAAATGTACTTTGACAGCTTCAGTGCTAAGCAGCACACCATGCCATCCACCCACAACAGGTACCCTCCTGAGCAAGCACCAACTTGTCTCAACTCCAGTGGACATTTCAGGTTCATCTGCAGCCACTTGGGCAATGAAAATCATCTACAGCTAGTGGTCTTGCAGCAGTAGGAGGGGGAAATATTGCAAGTAATTCCTGTGACTATGCTTCTCCTTTAGCTATATCAACTAAAAAAACCTCAGGAAACCACAGTCCTGGCTTTTAGTGTTGCACTAACTCCAGCTCTCTAAGCTGTTTGCCCTCATACACTCCATCAAGAGTGGAGAGTGTAGTCCAGGAGAATTGCGGCGACTCTGGGAAACAGGCAATTCCTCCAGACCAGAGGGACCTCAGTTCTGAAAACCATTCTCAGGAGCCTAAATGTGTTTCTTAACAAACTCCATAAGGCACCCTTGATGCATACATACACACACACATTATATATAAATATATATATATCTATATGAATGAACGAGCAATATTACAGCCCTTAGGCTGAGAAATGGTGAGTTTGGAAGATGACAGATTAGGCTGTAAACAGTCTGTAGGGAGGGATAAATACATCCTATTGTTGGGGTGCTGAGGAAGCTGTGTACTTTGACCACTTGCATCAGGCCCTAAAAGTGCAGGCAACTTCAACTGAGTAACACTGAGCTGGTACAGTATATGCAAAATCAATTTGTTATGATGGAATATTTAGTATCATTATTTAGATTAGTTCATTTTATCACTAGACGGTGCTTTTATGACCATCTAATGTAATCTTCTATGTATCACCTAGCAATTTCCGTAGCTTTGTAACTAATGGCTAAGCTACAGCATATCTTTTAGAGAGACATCACATCTTGATTTAGAGCCTTCGAGTCATGGAAAATCTAACACTTCCATTGTAAATTGTTCCCAAGGTTCATTACTCTTGCTGCTAACATTTGCACCTTATCTTTAGTTTGAATCTGTCTGGCTTCGACTTCCAGTCACTGGATCTTGTTATACCTTTGTCTGAGAGATGAAAGAGCCCTATCCTATTGAAAACTGTCTTCCTGTGTAGGTACATACACAGTGTCAGCAAGTCTCCTCTTAACCTTCTTTCCAACAGGCTAAATACACTCAGTGTCAAAATTATTCTTTCTTGGAGTAGGAAGATTGATGGTACCAAACTCAGGCAACTACCTGTGCCTACTTGCCTGAGCATCCCTCTGAAATGAGTGGAGACTCCTCCAGAAGGCAGTTTAACTAACCTCAAATGTGAATACTCCCTGACGGTGCCTATCTCTCTCCCGTAACTATTTAACTATTCAAGGGCAACTATGACCTTCACTTGGATGCCTCATTTAAGTGACTGAAGTTTGGTGAGATTTCCAGCCTTTAAATCATCTTTTATCTCCTTCTGAAATCCTTTCTATTTTCTCAACAGCTTTTTGGAAGGATGGACATGAGAAATGGAGACACATCTGGCCCAGCTTCCCTCAGTATCCTAATACATGGTTAGCGATGCCTCCGTTGTCCTGTTCAACTTGCCCGCATTTGACCAAGAGCAAAATTAACCTTGCCTCTTAGCCATTAGCTCCACATTCACAGTTCATATTCAGTACATTGTCTGCAATGACCTTTCAGTATTATTTCAGAGCTTCAGCTTTCCTGAATACAGTCCCATATCCCCTAAGGCTCAGAGATACAGAATTTTCAATTTGGGGTTATATTAAAATAGATTTGTAGTGTACTTGGAGCTGCCAATCAGGATCAGGGCCTCACCACGCAAACACACAGTGAGAGACAGTCCCTGCCCTGAAGAATTTACACTCTAAATTAGACAAGACAGACAGTAGTAGTGTGTGGGGGTGGTTAAATGGAGACACTGAAAAGTGAAGGCCGCAGAGATTTGAGGTTTCCCAGACCTTCCCACCCCCACTAGCTTATCAAAGTGATGTATGAGACTTGTTCTGCTGGTACCCACTGTACGACTCCATCTCAGCATCCTTCTTGCTGCGACCCCACACGGCTGCAGGTGCAGGGCTGCTATCACTTGACCACCTCTGTCTGACCCATATCCAACAAGAGGTTAAACGTCTTTCAGCAGAAGCGTGCCTTGGATGGGCTCTGTGCTGCAGGAGGTCCCAGGGGCAGGAGCAGAGCTGAGATGAAGCTTTCTGACAAAGCTTTTCCCAGGCAAGGACATAGTTCTTGGTTGTGGCCAAGACCAAACTAGGGTTCATCAATCCTCGGTAACAGTGTCTAGCTCTCCAGTGGCTGGGTTTCTTTGCTGTTAGCATTCAACATGACCAGAAACCAGACAAGGGTAATTTTATCTCTGAGGAGCAAAGCAAACGTACAATATGAAGTTCTGCATTTCTCCTTGCCAGTGCTAAAGCTAGAGCTTTCTTCTCGCACTATTCACGGTGGCCACCCATGTTTTCTTAAGACTCTTTCAATCCAACTCTTTGCAAAAGGAAGAAGGACTTTAAAATATATTTTAGAGATCTAATTGAACTTCGAAGGTTTTTGGGTATATTTAAGCTGTTTCTGTCAGCACAGACTTTGTAGCTGAATGGTTTGCAGCCCCACAGCTAGAGGTCCAGACACAGGACAGCTGCTGGGAATGGGAGGGGGTCGTGTGGAACACTTGCTTTCATGAGTTTTCAAGCCATCCTCTTGCTTTGGGCAGCTATGCAGCTTCTGGATATATGAATCAGCTGAAGGGAGGATTTGCATAGTATAGTTTTCCCCAGATCCATTCTGCTTCAGCTACAGTCCTTGTAACTTTTTTTTCCCTTACTAGGAAAAGGAAGATTTGGCCCTTGTTTTAATCTTACTTTTTCTGTCATTGCCCAGTTTTTATTCCTCTGTAGGTTAAACTACTAAGAAAATAAAATGAAACAAAACAAAACAAAACTGGTTTGGCAATCAATTCCAGCCACTGAATGAGCAGTAAGTACTTTCTTGGGAAGAAAATAATTTAATAGAGATATTTAAACACAGTGTAAAATCATTTCTAGAAAATAACATATAGCATTTGGAAATGGATTCTCTATGGTGAGAGCCTGCAAGATGCTGAGCAAATTCACTTCTCACGCATGTCCATGGGAGCTGAAGACAATTAGAGTTTAATCCTGCATTAACTGAAGTCAAGAGCAGTAACCCAAGGCATTCAGCACCTTCTAGCAGATATTCAGCTCCAGTGCTACTGGTCTCTGCGTATTGCTCTAGTTTATAACAAAGCATGTCCTGCTCAGAAAAATTCACCTCTGCCGAACGGGTCCTTTCCTTTCACAGCTCCTAGCACTGACTAGATTTTCAACATGACATTGGGGCAAATTGGCTAAGTATTTTCAAAACAGGTCTACAGGGTTTCTGTTGTAATGATTATTCTCAGTTGCTGCAGGTTGCAGTCAGGAACTATGTGGATCTTTACCCCGTGTCACCATCAAAGCTGTAAGGCTGAAATGCTGAATGGGAAAAAGCCAAACCAGAAAGAAGTAAAGCAGAAAACTGTAAAAGACAACTGGTGGGGCTGCGATTGGTGGTTGGAAGAGCAAACAGGGACTGGCAAAAGTAGATAGAGTGAATCTGGGCCTTATTATATGGCGTTATGCTTTGAGACACCAGGCACTGGAAGGGAAAACGGGAGCTAACACCTCTCCCTTACCTTACAGAAAGATATAAATATCAGTTAATTAACTTTCCTCAAGGACAAGAGGACAAAACTGCTGAACACCTCAGAAAAGAATATAAGCAAATTAATTTCTTTGCTTCTAGTCAATAAGCCACAAAAAGGTTAAAATTATATATATGTGTATAAGATGTTTATTATAATTATTTATACATATAAAAAATAATAAAGATAAAAACATCTAAGCACTTTCCACCTGAAGTATTGCATGAAATAAGGAGTCAAAAAATAAATCCCCTACCAACAAAACCTGTGTATTTAATGAATACTAAATAAAAGAGACAATAAACATCTCAAAGGCAACCTTCATTTTGGATTTTGTATGTTTTTCAGTGTTTGACTTTGAAGCATTAATAACATTCTGCCAGGCTGGCTTGAGATGTATTCTGGTTTTTGGTAGCAATGTCATCTTTCTAAGTAAAGTGCCTCTTTGCCCTGTGCTACTCTTGGGGAGAAAAAGAGAAAAGAAAGATAAAACCAGATGTGCTGGGTACTAATCTGATTGCTTCATGTGTTTTTTGGAAGATGCTCTGATACTGTGATGATTCAAGCTAAATGAGAACTTGCAGATAAGTGGAACTGAGCCCCAGGTTGTCAGTAATGAACTTCAACTAACTCACACTGGGCCTAAGCCCAATAGCACTGGGCACTTTTACCTACCACAGAAGGCAATGATAAGACACGAGTATGCTGATCTCCCTGCGGATCCAAGATATGATACCACTTGCAGGCAAAATTACATTAGCTGCTTACTGTGCTGCAAATTTTAATGGTTTACAAGCAACTAGAAATTGCCACATTGTAAATTTGGAATAGATGACAGAAATCAGACAGACTTACAGGGGATGTCCCTTCACTCTCAGCTGAGTTATACTTTATTAATATCCTGCTTTCTCTTTGTTTACAGCACCAATTCGTTTTATGAGTGGGTAAAGCGCATTTTGTTAATTTGTTTTGGTTTAGCATGGGGAAACAAGAAAAAAAAAGGAGGAAAAAAAGAGAATGACTCCTTGTTGCTTTTCTTTTCTTCCTTCCCAGACCTCATACCCGTGCCATGGGAAGAGTTATATTAGTGACAGTGTGAGTGTCACTAAACATAGTTGTTACAAAGGTCCTAACATTGTTTCCTTGACGACGTGCCTAGGTACCACGTTGATGTGTGTTGTAGTGTCCTGAATGGGGACATCTACCCTTCCAACCTGGCCTTGAATATTTCCAGGGATGGGGCATCAACCACCTCTTTCGGCAACCTGGGCTGGTGGTTCACCACCCTCATGGTAAAAAATTTCTTCCTTATATCTAGTCTAAATCTACTCTCTTTCAGTTTAAACCCATTACCCCTTGTCCTATTGCTACAGGCCTTACTAAAAAGTCCCTCCCCACCTTTCCTGTAGCCCCCCTTTAGGTACTGGGAGGCTGCTGTAAGGTCTCCTCAGACCCTTCTCTTCTCCAGGCTGAACAACCCCAACTCTCCCAGCCTGTCCTCACAGCAGAGGTGTTCCAGCCCTCCGACCATATTTGGTTAAAGTCCAAAACCTACATCCTTAATGAATGAACAAATCCAGAGGCAAATTTAAAATATAACGACAAGAAAACAGGGGGGGATTCTGTGTCAAGCAAAGGCAGACAGAAGAACTCTCCGAGTCCCTGAAGCACCAGTCCCAAGACTGGCTACAGCACGGAACACTTAGAAAATTCCGCATCAACAGAAGACAGAATTAGCCAATCTTTTAACCCGGAATTCACACCTGTGCTTTGTGAACTGGTTCTGTTCACCGTAAGGTTGCCTCACGTTTGAAGTGAGCTCAAGCAAACGCGGTACTTACGGCACGGTCCTTTCTCGGAGACGATGGAAGGTATCTGCCCCCCTGAGCTTCCTACCAGGTACCTGGAGAGCGGAGCCGTTCCCTGCTTCGGTGTCGAGAGAAGGAACCGAGAGCGAAAAGACCACCCGTGACCTCAGGAGACATCCTCGTTGCCAACTGTTTGATTCTCACATGAGTATCAGCTACACAGCAGGAGAAACCCCCGGCAGGTCCCACCATCCCTCAGGTGACAGAAACTCTAACCAAGTGATTTTAGCAGATAAACCACCGAAAAGCTGAAGAAGCCCAAGGCCTTGGCAATCCCACCTTAGGAAGAATTTCTTCCTTTCCTCAGATCCCCCACAAGATCTAATGATTCCTTTAGCTTTTCCACTGTTCTTCCACAGGAGGAAGGCAGAGGGAAAGGGCTGAACAAATTCCCCTTCTACCCCCCCTCCACTGACATTTCTTTTTAGTTCTGCCACAGCTTGGTATTTTCTCAGTATATCAAGATGGATCCATCATAGATGGGCAAAGGGGTTAAAACAGTGATATTAACTGTAATCTAAAATCTTCCATCTGAGAGTAAAGACAACTGAAAACAAAGACTAACATTTTTGCTCTTAAAAAACAGAGGCGGACTTTTAAAAACCCAGAGCTACTCTGGATTTGCTTCTCGGGATGACAGAAACGGTGTTCGAGAACCAGCTGTGTGAAGCGCGGTCCTGGGCGCAAGGAAGTTGCCACGCGGGCGGGATAAAACCGCGGCTGACTCCGTCTCAAGGCGCTCTTCCACCTGCAGAACCCACGAACTTCTGCATTTCCTGAACCTGCTGCTCATGTTTTTCCCTTAAGACTTGGCTGTGGCCTTGAAACGGACGAAGGGAACCTAAGAGGTGCTAAGAGCTATTTATCCGCCAGGTTTACATGGATGCTTGTACGTATTTTTGTATTTTGGGCAGTGCTAGACTACTTCCTACGTTGTCCAACTCGGTTTTAAACAGCCAGAGCTCGCGCCAGCACCTTTTCTGGAGACAAGTTCTTATTGCTGTTATGACACCTTTCGCCTTTGGGTGGAAGGACCTGCACATCCAGCACACCCTGGGATCTGAAGTCATTCTGGGGGGAAAGGGAAGAGGAACATCTACTTCATCAGCACACGTGTGCAAACTAAGCGGTGTTGCAGTACCAGACTTATTCAAAATTAAGGTTTGACAAAAACATGAGAGTCGTGAAACCTTGAGAACCAAGTGCCATTCACAGTCTCCAAAATCCCGCAAAATTCAAGTTGTCTGGCTTCAGGCTGCCTCTACCAACCAGCTAAATGGTGCTGAGCACCACTGCCCACTTGAAATTTCATTTTCAGTGCTGCAAATCATCCAAAGGGGAAAGACACATGTGTGCCTTAGCTGATTCCTGCTCATCGCAAGCTCCACCTTCCAAGGTGGTTCCCACACCATAAATTAAATCAATTTATAAAGGAGCTGGGGAGACTTCAGAGCGACTGCAACGTAAACGTCTCACACACGCTCCTGAGCAACAGCAAACATACTGGAACAGGGAAACAACACAAAATGAACCAGAAAAATCAGACCTTCAAGACGGATACACTATAATGGTGAAATCTGAAGTCCCCCTACAACACGGCTTCGAGGCAAGGGAGCTTGGTAAAGATATCTTAAAGCTCCTCAGCTGGCTGACTTGCAAATGTCAAGGAGAAGAAATGACCTGAGGCCAGTTTGTCACTGTCACAGCTCTGGTTGAATAAGTTTTAACTTTTCCCCCAAGCAACCTCCTGCCAAAGTACAATAAAAAATGCATTAAGACAATCATCCCTTTTTTGCAGGAGATTTTTCTCCCTACCAAAAATAAAATAATGCGTAACACCTTAGGAGTTTTAATCTAAAATGGATTTCCAAAGGGCTCCACGTGCTATCAGTCACAATTAAAAATGCTTTTATTGATTCAAAATAGGAAGTAAAGCTTTATAGCAGAATGTTTTGTGCAAAAGGAGATTTTTATTTCAAATAAGCTAAATTATGAAGCTAATTTAAAAGGCCAGTTTTCTTCCAGAATAAGCTGCCTTTTGCATGATTAGGGCAAGAAACATGCCAATGCAGGCTGCAAGGCAGTGTACATAGAGATGTAACTACTTAGAATAGATGAAATTATTGCATTTACCAGTTCTTCTTTGTACGTGGTACCAGGCAATGGATCACTCTCCCACAACGAGGAGCAAGCCTCAGGAACACTGTTCGGATACCACTGCTGGGATAGGGCAGGAAGAAATCTGATTCTTTTTCTTCACCAAACTTGTTATTGCCAGTTGTGGTGCATGGAAAAAGTGGAAGAAAATGTTCCAAAGCTGTTAAGTGCGCTCACCAGGCACACTGCAAGTTGCTGGAGAAATTTATTCAAATAAATACAAATCTTTCAAAGGCAAGAGCCCTCTGGGATTGAAAAATGAATGTTTGATAATGGTGCCTTGGGCTGGTCCAAGGTTATTAGCCAGATGGAAGAAACCAATTTCCACAATGGGTCTATTTAACAGCAGAAGCATATCAGGAAGAGAATGATTGTGTATATATTACACACACCAGAGACTACTTATATATGTTCATTAAAATAATAGAATAGAAGAGAATAGAATAGAAGAGAAGAGAATAGAAGAGAATAGAAGAGAAGAGAAGAGAAGAGAAGAGAAGAGAAGAGAAGAGAAGAGAAGAGAAGAGAACAGAACATAATAGACTAGACTAGACTAGACTAGAACAGAATAAAGTTCAGCTGGAAGGGACCTACAATGAAGATCTAGTCCAATTGCAAATTGGGTTCAATTCCAAGGGTTCAGTAATTATAAAATGGTATCTGCAGCACCTTGCCACGTCACGTACTACATGAGATACAGGATAAGTTCAGTGTATACTCTCCAGTAACCTGAAAAAAACTGAGAATAAAAGACATTTATGAGAATAGCTACAGGAAATTCCTCTCTCCTCAAAGATCAAGGGCAACAGCACCATCCTGCGAAGATACACCTCACGCCCAGAGCCCATACCACAGCAACGCGGAGTTACGCTCTCCTTTGCCCCTTCCGAGTTTACAGCTTGCACAGGGCTTCCACAGGCTCCGTCGTGGCTTTCCCTTCTCCTCAACTCCTAAACCTTTATCTTGTACAACCTAATCTAGAAGTTAAAACCTCTGTGCCACCTCTGTGCCAATCACACGTACCTTCCCAACCTCTGATTTGTCCACAGAATACCCTGAACATACCCGAACGGCTGACACCTCATAGATGACCAGGTCGCGAAGTCAAACGTAGCTCCACCTCACCTCCACAAGAGCCATTCCCACCACATTTTTTCCAGTTACTCTGCAGAGCACCATGATCCTCCTGTCCCCCTAGGACAGATCTTGCTTCTCCAGACTATACCCAAAACTTCCCAATTCTTGCTGCTCAACACCTCTAAACCACAGCCTTTGCCATCCAGCTACGTAGGCACGTGCCTGGCCTGCCACCCTCCCTACTGCGACCCCTTTTTTTCTCTAGGTTGAGACCTGCAGTCTCACCCTACCTCCACCCATTCCGTCTGCCGCTGCAAAGTTCATTTTCTTAGCTCATCGTTAAGATCAACGAATATCCATCCTGCAGACAGAACTATTAATAGTCACTTACCTCTCTAACTGCAAATCCAAGGCTCTTCGCAGCCAATCCTCACCCCCCTTAAAATGTCTCTTCCCATCATGTATAACACTCTCATTTTACTGAAATGCCAGTATTTTAATCCTTGAATATTAAAGACTTTTCTATCACACACTTCAAAAGGAAAGGAGCCAATAAGAAACAAACAATTTGAGGTCAGGGTATTTCCCTGTTCAGCTCACAAAATAAAGAGGTGATATTCCTCCCCCCTCTCGATTCTTGTGTGCAAATTTTAATTGCTTTTCTGACATCTACAGAATGTAATCTTCTCTCCGTGTTGTTACTAGGATTAGGGCAGTACGAAGGTAAAGCTATTTTTGATTAATATGGAAATCAGAAATTACTTCCAAGAGAAAACTGGGGACTGTTCCTAATACTACTTTATCTTTGGGGAATTACCAATCTAAAGAGTAACGAGAGAGAGCTGGCAGTTCTCTATGTCTTCCAACCTGTGCAAAATATACTTAACAATATCTAAAATCTATTCTGATGGAAAGATGAGATTAATATAAGTTAAGAAAGGGCTCAAGCTGAAGACAAAGAGAGTTAAACCCCCAGAGAACGGTGAACATCAGTTTATCTGGGGTAACAAAAAAAAAGGCAATGAGACCATACAGTGCAAGATAGCTTCCAAAGTCTAATGGTTAAATATGTTTCCAATTCAAATCTGTTCTCGCTGAAGTTCAAATTTTCATCTGAATTTCTAATGGGTGAAAATTTGAGGAATATGGTGGCATCCAACTCCTCCCATTTTTGCAATAGGAAGAATTTGGAGATAAATACCAGGCTATTTTGGATGGAGAACCTTACTTGATTTCTGAATCGCTTCTGCTACTGAAGAGCCTCTCGTTCTTGTAACCCCTGTGATCTGAGCCCATTTGTGGCAACACAAGGGATTAAAACTTTGGCTCAAGTCTGAGGTCTCGCGACACCTCTTCGTCTGCCACCGTCAATGCATCTGGGTGAATTCACCTAAAATACCGAGTTACACGGATTCTCCCCATCTCCAGCATCCACATACTGGGGTGAGCAAGGAAATGGGGAGATGACAAGCGACCGCTCCTGGTCTTGCCCAGAGAGGTTGTGGATGCCCCATCCCTGGAAACATTCAAGGCCAGGTTGGATGGGGCTTGGAGCAACCTGGTCTGGTGGAAGGTGTCCCTGCCCATGGCAGGGGGGTTCAACTAGATGATCTTTAAATGTCCCTTCCAACCCAAACCATCCTGTGATTCTATGCCTGGAGCTCAGGGATAAAGACTAACAGCCGTGTCAGCAGTCCCATCTTCCTGCCAAAAATGAGTGCAAGAGTAGGAGACAGGAGATCATTTAGAAGGCGTAAAAAAGGTACATCCTGGGAAATTTGACTCGATTTCTCTCTGAAGTACTTATGAAGCCCTGCTCCGACAGCACGGCAGGTGTATGCTGAATAATAGGAAGCCTGTGGAAGAGGAACCATATACTGTACTTTTTTTTTTTTTTTATGTTATCATTGGGTGCATGAGATTAATAGGATTTTCAAATGGAATTATAGTGCTTCAGCTACACCTGGAAACAAAGGCATTTACTATGACTAGCACAGAGGAGTGAAAAGGAGACAACTGTATTTTATCTTGAAAGCCCTCAGACACTTTCAAACAGATACAGGAATCAAATAGCTCTGTCTAAAGACAGAGAGCCCTCGAGGACCGGTTGGGCCAAGCTCCTCTGTTTTTAAATGACAGGCTGTGGGAGCAGGCTATTTAGTATAAAGACACAACGTCAGGACACAAGGCTTGGTGGTGTTAAAAATTAATTTAGATGTGGGAAAACACTGAAGTCTTGCAAAGTCAGAGGTTCGGCTGTGTGTGCCGGAGAAAAAACACTACACGCTGACATTGTCAGGTTTAGCGGGTGTCCAGTTGTGCAATGGTTATATACATATTTACTCTGGTACCTTGAGACAGATCGGGTTCAAACTGGAATTTCTGCTGTATAAAACACAATGGACAATGCTCTAAAATCTGCTGATGGTGATGAGCAGCCTAAAAACCATTCACAGAGAGAGTCCTTTACAAAAGTGTAACATATTTCTTGCCGTTTCCTTCTGACCACTTATCATATACCCTTCCATGTAAGATTTTGCAGGACGGTAGGTTTGGGGATTTTTTAAATATTTTGCAACTCCATTGACATATCCTTGTCATGGCACATTCTTCTTATTAGCTGTGCACTTTTAAGAGGGGAAATACACGTTTTCTTTTTTCACAAGAAAATTTTCATTGTCTTAAAGACACTAAGCATAGTCTTCACTTGATTCTCCATTAGTTTTCTTAATTTCCAGTACAGCTTCACTTCCTGAGCTGTCCCATGGGAATACAAATCATACAATTTTTTTTAGCAGTTGGCTATGGTGACATTTCCTGCTGCTAGGTGGCTCTGGTCCTGCCAGGATAGATTAAGAAGGTTCATCAAACGTTTTGTTTGGGTAAGGAACAGCTTAAGGGCATTGCCTCCATATTCTATTAAAGGCGCCGCAGGAACTCGGTAACATTTTCCTGTTGATCTCAGCTGCTATGATAAATGGAGACCTCATCTATTCCTTCAGGAGGAGAGGAGACATTTTTAGGAAGGGAAACCAATTTCCTTTCCATGTTATTGAGTTAAACACGGTAGTTAACTTTTCAAAGGTATTAAGGTCATTTTGCTATTCTTCCACTGAGCGCTTGCTGAGCCATCGTATCAGCCTTCAGGAATGGAGACAGAAAAACTTCAGCTCCACAGGCAAATTCCTACAGATCATGTTCTCCAGCAGCGAGGGTACGGTCAGTACATATATACTGACAGTGATGAAATACATCTGAATGTATAGACCGCCGAACAATTACTGCTGAACAGCCTTCAGCACGCCGTGAGTGAGAGAAAGAAAAAAGTCTTAAACTATCTTTGGAAAGATGAACAATACTTCTCGTTATCAACACTTCATTTAGTATCTTACTTGCCTAAACCCAATTATGTCCAGAAAAGGCAACTATGAATGAACAGGATCTGAGCAACCCCAGATAATGGGACAGGATAAAAAACCATTCCAAAAGTAATGAACTGATTTGGTATTCATTAGTCACTCAGTAATGAGCAAGTGCAGATTTCAAATCTAAATTCATGTCAAATGCCTCCGGATAAAATTAACGCAAAGCATATTTCAAAACGCTCGTTCAAAGTGTCGCTGCTGGTTCCTCCACCCCCCTCCAGCAGACCAGACGCTCTCCTCTCCCGCAGCTCCTGGTCTTCCTCCTTCCACCGCTCGCTCCAGCTTTTAAGGCTCTGGGTCCTTACCCCCATACCCTAACTTGAATCTCATTTCCCACGCCGGTCCAAGCTCTCAGGACAGTTTGCAACCCCCTTTTAAAGGACTATTTTTGGAGAAACCCCAAATGAGTAGAGCGATGATGTTGAGGGATAGGAACCAACACAGAAGACTACCAAGAGATGTCCCTACCAACCCTGGACACCCCCCCCCCCATCTCACCTCTGCCGTTTCCCAACTCCCTGCTCCTCGCCTCAGCAGCTCTGACCGTGCGTTAGCACAGAAGCACACTTTGCACGTCGCATTTACAAATAATCTGCATTCCATCCAGGCAGATGCAGACTTGTAACCTTTTTTTTATACTGAAGGATAAACTTAGGGCTTTAAAACTGCGGCGCATTACAAGCGCAGACAGGCAGTCGCGTCTCCCGAGAACAGGCGTGAACTCCTTTGCACGTGAAGCAGGTGTATGTGTTAGCAGGAGACTGAAAAAGGAAGAAAAATCTCCCCTGGATCTGGCATCAACAACAACTCCTTGAGTGAGCCTCAGCCGCCCGTGATCCATCATCGCCTTCACTCTTTGGCCTTACAAGCGTTTTTTATATGGACGGTAACATCTGTGGCAGGCACCAATCTGATTTAAACTACTGATTTTTTTTTTTTCCCCCCAGAAACTAGCAACGGATGAGATTTGTTGTCGTTGGCAGCAGCGAACAGATCCAAACACGCTGCTTTTGGTTCATGCTCACTCCAGATCCTCGACAGCGTGAGGGAGGTCACCTAACAGCAGTCTGCTGCGGCAGGAGATGCACATCCCTGGATAAACACGGCCAGAAGTTCCTCCTGCCTCCCATGGTCACCACTTCCAGACACACACATAGAGAAGTCACCAAAAATTACAGCTGTCCAATACAACAAAACATGGCATCATCCTGCAGCCTGCGAGATAACACTGGTAATAGCTCTTACCACCATAAAGGTATACCAAAGTGTTTGCAAATACTAAAGAATGCCTTTTAGAATTGAACAGCACCTTTGCTTCTACTTAACAGAAAATTCCCTTCCGTTACTTCTGGTGGTGTGAAAAGACTGGCAAAAAACCCCTACAAACCTAGAAAATGCTGGTAGGAAGGGATTATAGGAACAAAAACATAGTAGGTCAAGTGTTGAAGACAGCACTCAAAACAAGCAGCTCCTCTGTGCCTCCAGAGGAAGCCTCGGTGCCCTTGTTTCACACTGTTCCATACAATTTAACTACTTTTTGACCTTAAAGAACTTTGAAGCTTGTGGGTAATCCAGCTGTGATGAGATTTCATATTCCTTGATGAAACATTTGAAGCTGCTGTTCAGTTTGCTGGTGGATCCTTTTATATATCTGTGTGCAAGGCAAAAGCTGCTTCTTTTTCTTTTTTTTTTTTTTTTTGTTTTTTTGAAGATGAAGGGCACCCAGTGGACACCAGGCGGAGACCATGCAAGCTTCAAAATAATTGTTCTGCCAAAAGCAGAAAAGATCTGACAACAAAGGCTATTTCTTTCTCCACCTTGAGATGTCCGTCTACCGACTTTGTTGTACTGTGGACAGCCAAGCTCCTAATCTGTCAAAAAGTGAAGACTGCTGACTTCTCCAACTTCAACTGCTCCTGAAAGGGAATTTAAAGCTCTTAACTCCCACACAGAAAACTCAAGCGGTGTCTACTGTAGACCTGACTCCTCCTGTCCAAATAACATTTCAGCTTGACATCTCTTCATGGATGTCAAGGCTGCCTACCCATCAGCTGAAGCTCTCAAAGAGTACGTGAGCTTTCTCCACAAGCTCTTCGTATTAATTCTGCATCGATGGTGCCCAGCATCCTCCCTGTCACTTCGTCACTATCTTCAACTGCAACCTGTCCGAGCTCCTGCATCAAACTAGGTTGAAGTCTTCAAGGTTCTTTGTGCCTAACACCCTTAAAACATAGCCTTCCCCGTCCACCTAGGCAACCATCCACTTATCATCTCACATCCTAACTATCACAATAGCTTTTCCTCCAACCTTGACAAAAACATTGCTATTCCACCACCGTCTATTCAGAATACTGCTAGAAAGATCATTTCCTTCGTGCATGGCTTTGTCCCTTCCATTTCTCTTTCGCTCAACTTGAGTGGCTCCCTTTCCTCTACGACGAGTCAGGAATTTGCGCTTATTTTGAGGTTCTCCATCACCTAGTCCTCCCTTAGCCATCCGTACCCAGTAGTGAGGCACCAACTCCCCCCTGGTTCCCCCAGCATGCCAGCCTTGGCGGTGCTGCTCACTCAGGCTGTCCCACTAAGGAAGGAATTCCCCCTAAACATCGAACGTCTCCTCAAAATACTCCTTTGACCGTCCACCTCCACATTTTGTTGTAACAATTAGGCTGCCGCTGTGCTCCGCCGCTCACCTTTACCTGCTTACCTCGGGCTCGGGGGGCAAGGAGCACAGTTCTGCTCTGCCCTTGGGTGCTGCCTGGAACAACCAGACGTTGCTGAATCTCCTAAATCCTACGTCCCACCTAACGCACCCAAGCACTGCTATTTCCAGGATGCTCTGGCAATCCTCCCCGTGAGGTGAGCCCCTGCAGGGGTAGGAGCTGCTGCAGTAGCGGGGTCAGAAGGGGGGAGAGCAGAAGAGATTCCCCCCGAAGATGTGCTCCTTTTACTTCTTCTTTTAACCATCGCCAAGGCTAACTGGATTTGATCCACCATCTGCTCACAAGTTGTCAGCGACAGAATCCAAGATCATCAATCTGCACTTGGATCGCGAGAACCCAATGCCTTTTGATTGGAAATTCGCTTGTAAAAACAGCGCACGTTGTGTTCGGTCGTTTATGTAAGCAACAAGTAGATCCCCGAGTAATTCAAGCGCAGCCTTCGTGCTTGTCTCATTTTGTCCCCCAGGTGTTGCTGGGCTGGTGAATATAAGCTTTGGTTTCTACCAGAACTAAGACTTATAACAGTGGCAAGAAAGCACAGCAAATGAGAGAAAACCCCGGGTTGTCATCCCAGAGTCATCCCATCTATATCCACATGTGTTGTCTCAAAGTTGCTAAAGGCACAGTCAGTTCTCAGGGGCTCAGAACATCCCCGTGAGTCAAACATCATTTAAGTCCACACACCGAAGGTTTGGAGGGGTAAAGTGATCTGCAAAAAATCATTCGGCAGTCGCAAACAAACCCCTGAGCAGAACCTTAGTCCAGTATCCACCTCTCACCTGCTCCCACCGACATCCTTTTAACAGCAAGGCCTTTTTGTACGCAAACTAAAATATGTATTTCTTTTCCCAGCCTCAAACTACTGCAGCAAAAGCAATAATCCACCATGTGCTAACAACACCCAGGAGGAAACGTTCCTGAGATCCGTCTGCTTGTATGTGAGTGTAGGACTGACTGTTCACTGATGCCCAGAAGGAAGTCAGGGTCAGGTCCACGAATGCCAAAAAAAAAAAAAAAAAGGAAAAAAAAGTAAAGGAAAGTAGGTCAAGCAATTCACGTTTGCTGAAAAGGACAAAGAACACTGCAGATTTTTTATTACCTTATGCAAGTGCTACCAAATATCTGAGGCATCCTTTTTATCTGATTCAAATCCCACATGAGTAATCCATGATTAAATTTAGTGGGTGTGAAATTTCATTAGGTCGTTCAATTTTAAGCATATTGGATAATGAAGTTCCGTCGTCCTTCAGAATTAAGAAAAAAATTAATACTGTAATTTTTATCTTACTTCCAGCCTTCCCCCATCTGTGAGATTATTCTCATTCATGTAAGACATCAGTGTCTTACAGCTCCACCTTTGATGCACGCGACCTCTGCTATCGAGAGAGGTTAACTGCTTGTCGACGTCGGCAGGCAGCGAAGAGCACGGCTGAACCTCCCGACTGCTCTGTCGAAAGCTAAAAACCAAACCAGACTTCACCCGGTGCTTGTTGAGGATACATACTGGTCAGAAATGCAAGTCTTCTTGAAACTAAGCCACGGAGCAGCCCGCTACGTTTTATGGACTCCGGCAGGGATGTTTTCTAAAAGATCATGATTTCTCAGAGAAATCTTTGGATTAATTCAGTACTATCACACACGATCATGTTTCTGTTGGTATGGGAAAAATGCTCACAGGTAGCAGATGCCACCTTGAGTCTTAATTTGCCACTCCAAAGAGCCAGACAACTCAAAGAGAAGCCACCAGCTTGCTTCATACGAAAAGGCTCCTTGCTAAGACAAAAGAAGAGAGGTTTGGAGTTTTTATTGGGTTTTAAAATTCTGCTTTTTCAAAAAGACTGTTTTGAAGTCATACATTATAAAATGGAAGCACTGCTAGGATTTATAAGACCAGCGGTCCAACGGCGGGGAGTGGACTGTGCAAGCCAACAGCCAGCCATTCAACCACACATTGCCCTGCGTTTCCCAAGTAGGACCAATATAAACTCTGCTGATTTCCCACTCCCCTCCCTCCCCCCGAAAGATTATACAATTAAATTTTTTAGTTTAATTGTATAATCCTTGGGAAGAACCCAGCTGAGAAAGAGTTAGACAACAGCCACGATTCATCCCGCTGTATTTTCAAGGCACTTAGCAAGCAGATGAAGCCACTCTTATGCCAGTACAAATAAATAATATCTATATCCACATGCTAACAATGTATTTTCATCTTGATATCGTTCACCAAAGCATGATGACAAATAATTGGTAGTGAAACAGGAGTTGTCAATTCTGCTTTAATCATGTGTTTACTTTCAGTCTTGACAGAAGTTGCAATATTTCTCCCATTCTCCTAAATGGCTACCAGCTGTTTTCAGTAAATGAACTGAAAACAGCAAACACCAATCTGCCTTCTAAATTCTTCTGTGCTTTATTGCTGGATAGTTTTCTCATGAAAGAAGGAAAAAAACCTGCCAAAAATTCAGCGAAGAAGCTGAAGCTTCGCATGTCTAGAGAAGCATCAAGGAAAAGATCACGTTTGGACAGATACTACTTGGCGGCACAAGACCAATACGTGTCAGTCTTGACATTGCTTAAAAGTACACCCCAATATCACACATCTATGTTAAACAAATCCTGCTAGGAATTCATTTTAGAGTGTCCTAGAGTAGGAGTTGCGAGACATCAGTCAGGCATCAACAGCAAAACAAATTAAACACCACAAAATAGTGAAAACCCGACAAGCCAACCTGCAACTTTAAATAGCACCAATGAGCTTTTTCTGTCAATAGCTGTTTACTGGCCAAACTCCACCGCATCCTCCCACAACTTCACCCAAACCTGCATTTTTCACGTTACAAAAATCCTCGTCCAAGTCTGGATCAGTGTAATTCTCAGCCTGTTTATCCCTTCTGCAGTTTCACGCACACTTTCTTTATCCACCTTGCCTTCCTGCCTATCTTGGATGCTTTCTCTGATCTCTCTCGTGGGACCGAACACCTCCACCAGCCACGTTATCGGACCCCTGGAGAGTCAGAAGGGCAGAAGACAGACGCTGTAGGGAGCAGGAGAGCCAACAAGGCTACGACCCCAAGTACCGCAGAGACAGACTAACGATGCGCCGACACCGGTGCTTTAGCTTGGGACAGGAGCGCGCTTCCCATCACACCTTAACGTCCCAGGGTGGTGGTGGTGGCACCTGCAGGCTGCAATGGACCTGGAGGAGAACCTGGAGGAGAACCAGGGGAGTGAAGTTACGTGATGATATAGGCAACACTATGGGAAAAAGGAGAAACGCGGAGGTAGGGAAGAAGACACAGTAACAAAAATGAGAAATATGTGAACGCACACTTCAATGGATTTTGGCTTGTTGGCTTGTTCAGGGGTCCGGTCGGCGGGATCCCACGGGATGCTGTCCTTAGCGGGTCTGTGAGAGCTGCTATGCAGGGCTGGCATCGGAAAAGCCAACGCTTTGCTGGAGTTGACATTGTCAAGAAGGGCGACGAGAAGGACTTCTGCAGGTACACTGGCAGCAAAAGGAGAACTAAGGGAAACATGGGCCCACTGAAGAAGGTGGTAAGGGACCTAACAGCAAAGGACACAGAAAAGACTGAGATAATTCAGCTCCTCCTCTGCTTTTTCTTTATCAGCTAGCTCTGCTCCCATGTGCTCCAGAGCAGGCGGTCTTGGCAGAGGCTGAGGAGTGAAGGACAACTGGTGATAGAGGACAGATGAGTTATGGACCACTTAAGCAAGCTGGACATACACAAGTCCATAGTGCCAGACGAGATGTATCTGAGGGTGCCAAGGGAGCTGGCTGATGTCACTGCCACTCTCTGTCATCTCTGAACGGCCATGGTGATGGGGAAGGTCCCTGATGATTGGAAAAAGGGTAACATCACACCCACCTTCAAAAAGGGCAAAGAGGATGAAGAGGGGAATGCCAGCCCCGTCAGCTTCACCTCCCTACCCAGAAGTACATGAAGCAAATCCTTCTGGAAACCATAAGCAGGCACGTGAAGGATAAGGAGGTGACCGGGAACAGCCACCATGGATTTGTGAAGCACAAATCATGCCGAGCTACCCTGACTGCCTTCGTTAAAGAGACGACTGACGAGAAAGCCGCGGATGTTGTCTACCCTGACCACAGCACATCTCTCAGCACGGTCTCCCCCAGGACCAGGGAATTAATGACTAGATGGGTGGAAAACTGGCCGGATCATCAGACTGGAAGGGTAATTGTCAGTGGTTCGTAGTGGAAGTGGCACTCCCAAGGCTTGGAGCGTACAAAGCGTTGAGGGGAGGACCGGTGCTGGGTTCGCTCAGCCAGAAGAAGAGAAGGCAAGTCGGAGACCTTAATGGCACCTGCAGCTACCTGCTGGGGGGTTAGGAGGGGGACGGAGCCATCCTCTACCTGGAGGCGCACAGCAAAAGCATGACGTGCAACGGGCACAAGTTGCTGCAAGAAAAATTCAACTCAGTCTTGGGAGAAAACACGTCCACAGGGAGGGTGGAACTGGGGCCCAGAAAGGGGATGGAAATACCCTTTCTTGGCTAAATTTGAAACTCAGTTGGATACGACTCTACATCTAACTTTGAAGTTGGCTTTGATTTGAGCCAGGGGCTGAGGAAAAAAGATCCGCAGAGAGCTTTTCCAAACTAAATTATTCTAGGATTTAATATATTAGCCAGAGAGTTTCTGACACAGAATAATTTAATAATTGTTATTTTATGCTTTCTCTATTCCTTTCCTGCACTTCAGTTCCTGCTTCTTCTGTCTCCTCTCCCCTGAAATGGTATCTTTTTGTTCCATACTTGCAATTACAACAAGCATGGCTTTATATCAAATATATATGAGATAGCGGTCCTATTTTTCACCTGAATTTGGATGCTAAGAGGTGCTGGATTCATTCTGGGCACTGTGCTCTAAGTGGTGTCAAGTACCTTCCGTTATTAGAAGCAACGCTGGCAATGAGGAGCATGGTGGAGGGAGAGCACAAAGTCAGCGTGCACTCATTTGTCTGGTAGTAGGTGATAAATTAGAATATGGTAATAGCTTTAATCATTCCTGTTGAAGCTAATTTACTCTTTATTTTTTTTTATGTGGGCAGTTCTACACCTAGGCTTAATGAAAAAGGTAAATAAACCAGAGTGGAGTAATGACATATACTGACTGAGCTGTCAATCAGAAACAGAGCTCCTGTATTGTTTGCTAATGATTTATAGGAAAGAACTGTCTTAGACCCAAGATCCAAACCACAAACATAATTCCCACAGTGAATTACATTTGCCAGAAAATGACATGGAATGGAGCTTTATGATTCAATGCAAGAATCGTACATCAGAAGACTTTTTCTCCCTGTCCAAGAAGCTGCACGTACCCTGGAAAATTAACTGCAAATCAAGTACAGACAGTCTGGCAGGAAGAAAAAAAAAAAAAAAAAAAGACAGCGAAATGAGAATGTATTTAAATTAATCCTTTGGCAGGGGATAAAGGAAAGACAGGCAAAATAAGGGTAGGAGAGTTAGACTCCAAACTGACGAACGCTCGGCGCCCGCGCGAGCATCTGCCCTCCCCAGCACCCTCACCACCTCCCGTAGGGTCCAGCCACCAACTGTGCCAGCACGCACGCTGCTTCTATCACCGGGCACTCCAGTTAAGAAGATAACAGCTCGCTGCCAGTTTAAACCAGGGGAAAAATGGCTGGTTGCCTGAAGTGACCCGAGCTCAGTGTCCCGGACAGGGTGTACTTGCTGTCTCCCCCTGGAACCGATTTGCGCTGTTGCTGCGATAAAGGCACCGATAACAAGGGGCAGCATTAAACAGCATTAAACGGCCAAGAAAGGACGTTTGGTCTCGTTGTCCTGAGGCAGCGATAGCGGCCAGGGACACGGGGGGAGTTTCCAGCCCTCCATAAAAGCTACCGATGATGCACATTAAAACCAACACATTGCCCTGTGGGCACAGGGGAGGACTGGCTCGTGAAGCTTGGGAAAGATAAAAATATCCCCCGCCAGCTCCCCTGGCTCGTGGAGGAGGCTCTAGGATTTATTTTGTATTAACGTACTGCAGCACCACTCCTCTATTAACTTTTGGGAGAAAAATGAAAAGCCATTAACAGTTGTTTGATAGAAGTATTAATAATGAAAAGTGACTAGTAAAAAAGAAAACTTGCTAGTAAATTGTAACAACACTAGCCAGACCAGAGCTAGTAAATTGTAACAACACTAGCCAGACCAGAGAGGACCACAAAGAATTTAAGGGGAAAAAAAGCCTGTACAAAACCCACTACCGATAAGTGTAAAATAATACATATTAGGAAAAAACCCCCCACACCCAAAGTATTAAATGAACTATACCCACTCAGAAAAGGGACTGGTGCTAACAGTGCCAGGATGAAGAGAAACATCTGCTCAACGAGCAACTGGGGTCCAGGAAAGCAAATAAAATATTACGCCGCATAAGGAAAGGCAGGGAGAATTCATCTCTATTAATCAGTGCTTTGCTCTCCTCCGGACGTTCCGCATGGTGCCGGGCCCTCCACCTCGAAAGGAGTATTGCAAAACTAACGGGGATTAGGGAAGGGCAGTTCACTTTAGAAAGGAGATGAGAAAGAAAGATATATGAGAAAGATGAAATTTAAGCAATGGCCTCCAGAAAGGAGGTACGGACAAGAGTAGGGAGCGACTGGCCAGGAAATTCCCACTCTGGCACAAAATGAACAAGGCAGCATTTAATGAAAATAAAAGGTGATTAATACCAAACCATGTCTAAGAAATACTCGTTCGTGAAAGTTCTTATCAGAGCGTGTCACTGATGCCAAAAATTCAGTATGAATCTCACGCATCCGGGACAATAATTAGTATAGAATACACCCATCACAGAAGGAGTTAGGACATTTCATACCAGAGAGCTTAAACCAAAATAACAGAGCTCTTGATGGGACGTAGCATCCATGCACCTGGAGAGGGGAAGGGAAGAATCCTCCATGTCTTCTTCTTGTGGAGGTCTTGCACCTCTCTGCAGCACCTGGTGCTGGTCCTGCCATGGAGAGGAGAAGGAACCGGGTGGACCATAAGGACCTGCTCCAGACTGGCAATTCTTAGGCTCTCAGCTTGTCCCACACTTGAAAGACAGATTATTATAATAATATAGGACGTGAAATGAGGAAAACATCTAAGAAAATGAAGCACAGTTTCCAGCTTTCAAGCAGAGGTCAATGAACAGGGCAACTTCTTTTTTTATGGTTTCAGACAGCTTGGCAGGATCTTTTTGGTGTTGCTATATCAAAAGATAAAGAGATTATGAAAAAGAACATGAAAGTGAAGACCTGAAGAGCTTCAGCAGAATGAAAAAGTCCTCCTAAAGCTACTGCAACAGCGCAGAAGTTTTATAAATGGCACAAATATACCTCATTTAGGTTTTTGCAACTTCGGTGCTTTATCTTCCTTCCAAATTTCCACCTGACGTTATACCTGACACGGTTTATGTGCCTTGCAACACACAGGAGCCAGAGAACATATTGACGCAAACAGTGCAGCACTTGCCTGCTTCATCATATACGAAGCCTCCTGCCTCACTGCCTGCTTTAATACATGTTCCTCACACACCTCCCGTTTCACTCATCTATTGACCACAACTAGAAACATGACTCTGAAAACTACCGTGGGGGTTTTGGTCTTCATATTTTTGCCTAACTTTCTTTTTCTCCCTCTCCCCCCTTCATTACAGCACTGAACGGGACCCCTAGCTAGCTCCCTTCATCCTCCAACTACGGGCACCACCTTCCCCCAGGCTCCCACTCGGCAGCCTGTTGACGTGTCTTACGATTTTCATCCCACTTTCACAAGGGCTGACAAACCAGCAAACCTTTCTTTTACCTATCACCGAATTCTGCGTGATCATGTCTTCAGGCTCTGGTGCATGAAAACGAGTGGTTTCTTGGTACGTCTCTTGGAGAGCGGTCCTCCCCGAAGTCCACGCGCTCTTCATCTCCTTCAGCCCCCCTGCATTCGTGACACTCAACAGTGCAAAATCAAGCTAGTTACATATTTCAGTTCCTTCCTGAACCTTTTATTTCAGCTGGAGTGTCCCAGCAGCAGCGTGCACCAGGTATTTACGTACCGCTTACACCTAGACCAACCATCCTGCAACCTGCGGGTGACACCAGCTTCTTGCCCGGCATTTTTCCTTTCCTAGCACAAAGAATCAACACCTTTTTTCAGTAGAAAATCACAACTGCCGACTGCCTGGAAATGGTGTCTCGGAGGCAGGTACAACACGTTGTCAGGATTATTTTATACGACCGTTGGCAGAAGAGGAGATGCTCTAAACATGGTTAAGGGTACCGACCGGCAATGAAGCTGTACCTCAGCATCATTACATCTCAGCTGAGCAAGACGTTACAAAGGTTCATCCATATTCTCATGATTAAGGGCATCAAAAATTGATTCTAGCTTAAAATTTTCACTCATAAGAGTGAAAAAGAAGCACTGTAATTCCTATAGTATCTGTCTTTTCTAACTATATATAACCTATGTAACTCAATAACCTGTTTTATTGGAGTGTATAATAAAATCAGTGTCAGTGCTGAATTCATTTTCCATGACAGCAAAACCTTGCCTGAAGTAGCTTGAGACGCAGCATTTTTAGTCCAAATCTCAACATGCACTGATAGCCCCACAATTATTTTGTCTCCTGTGCATCTTTTTGCAGGTTGTTTTTTTATTTTTTTTTTCTTGTTAAAATTGCACTGAGGAACAGGCTTGCCAACTTAAATATCATCATAGAGGTCTACGATCAGTTATTATACAGAGGTTCACAGACATTTATCTCCAATACATTTTATGGGTGAAGGGATTTGGTGCAACTCAGAGCAGTTCTACATTTGCCAAGCTGAGTAACACTCAAGAAATCCCTGTTTCTCTCCAGCAAGAGCCTGTGGTGAGGGGCTCACATGTAGACCCTCCATACTGACACCCCCTAAATACAGGTGAGATCAGTCTAGGTCCTGAGCTGACATCAGTTTGGACCGTTTTTTAAAAATTTATTTATAGGACACTAAGCTGAATATACATTTACCATGATTTTGAGTAGATATTTTAATTTTTAAGTTCCATTTCAGGAACAATACAGAGCCCAGCCCTTCCTGATGAATATGACGTTCAGCAGAAAGGGGGGTGAAACCCAAGAGCTGGAAATTCTTCAGCCAACTGCTCCATCATAGTGTAAGTACTGGGAAGGGCTAGGCAAGATCCACCAGCCCCATTGCTGGTCATGGTCCTATCCAAAACACAGCATTAAACACAAAACAAGTCGGGGTTAGGAAACAGAACGGGGATAAAAATCAGTTGTGGGCTCTCCTCACACCTCTAGACGAGAAGGTCTCCTGGCCCGGCGATGTCCTGCGCTAACAAACACACTACGGCTTCCAGGGCTGCCATACAGAACCTGTACTAGCCATTTATTCTGAAACACATTCTGGTTTTAGGGTGGTTTTCTGATTATTAAGCCCTAATCAAAGTATCATACTTACATGAGTTGAACAGAGGGAAAGAGCTTGCTCTCGTAATTCACGTCCAAAAAGAGCAAATGCTCGTGTACGGCAAAACAATTAAGCCCAGGCTCGATTTTCCCCTGAACAGGGATGCATTTGAGCTTGAGCTTCTTCCTAAGCCAAGACCAACGCCAGGCAAAATGACAGGTCTTCTCTGAAACCCCTGGTCTGCTCCCCAGCCACCGTCAGGCACCTTCGCAAGGACAGAAGAACTCGACAAATCTCCTGCCGTAAACCAAGCAGTCCCAAAGGGGCAAGATACAAATCAACAAACCAACCTGGATTCAAATCACGACAGGAGAGAAACCCAATACCCAATCAGCGCTATTTGAATAAAATCAACCCTAAAGAATATCACCAGAATTTTGACTTTAAAGCCATAGAATAAACTGAAAGTTCCAGAAAAGGGAGCGATGGCATCATTCATTTTTATTATTATTCATGTTCTCATCACTATGACTTTCAAAAGACTGGTTTGCTTTTGAGACCCTTCCTCCAGGTCAACTAGATTTCTTTACATAAAACGAGGAGTGCCATTTGGTCATATTAAATAAAAGATGCCATTAGGGATGTCTAGGGCAACTTACTGGAACAGCCCCTCAATGTTTCACAAAAGAATTCAAAGGAAAGTGCTCCAAAAGATTAGCGTGATCGTTGAGTTGGTATCTTACCTGTTTCAAAATGCTTTCAAGCAATTTTCCAAAAAGCCTTTTGCTGTAATTTGTGCAGGCTTTCAGGAGATTAAAGAAAATGTAGATGCACATTCCTTCCAAAAGAAACAGAAATGGGCTAAAACTAATTTATTAGTGGTCAAGGGCATGCCACGGCCAAGTGAGACTTAAGATTGAGGATTTTTCCAAGAAATTTTGGGAAGAGGCACTGCAATTACTGTAAGTGTAATCAGCTGGATCTCCTATCCGGTGCTGAAATATATGCTTTCCAACTGTGTAATTTACATACGGAAGGAGGTCAAGAGGGATTAAGAAAGTAAATATATCACCTGATTAGGTATGCAAGTTCAGGACGTTAGAAGGACTTATTCTATGAATATGCAAGAAGGTCTTTGCTTCCCAAAGGTTGAGCTGTATGCATGCAATAAATTGAATATGTAGGTGAAGTCTGGTGAGAAAACTAAAGCTCCCACCAGTGTGCATCAGTATACACTTGTTCCAGGGTGAAATCAGATGGGGGTTTTTGTTTATTACCCTTTCCATTTTACCATGTAGAGAATAAGGGGAATATACACAGGCAAGGAAGGAAAAACTATGACCTGACAAGGATATGTTCACTACTCACCGTATGTGCATTTTTAATAGAAGCAGACAGCACTTCCTAATTATTCTTCTTAATTTGTGCAACATTTAATACAAGACAGAATATCACACTCCGCTGCTTTAGCCTTTTACTTGGGATAGACAATATAGGGAGATAATATGATCATCATCTGCTTTCTTTGATTCACACTTTGCTTCCTATGAAGAATGTCATTTATTAGGAAATTAAAGGATAGATAAGCTCAACCGCAAGCCCAAGCCAGCTTTCCAGGAAGAAAACTGAGCTGAACTTTCGCTAACTGATACGTATTTGCCCTCTTAACCATAAAACGTGCCTTGGACTGAGTTAAGTTAGAAAAAACGTTGGGCAATGGTCTCATAAGAAGAGCACTCTGCTGGAGAGCAGAGATGGGCCCCAACTCAGAAGAGCCAAGACGTCTCTAGGAGAACCTCCTGCTTTTCTCACCTTCCCTCAGCTGTTGTTCTCTCATCCTGCTATCAAAGAAACTGTGAGCAGCACCAGCTTTTCATACCTCCGCTAATTGCACATTCTAGGAAAACAAGACAACGTAATGTTCATCACACATAACGTGCAGCACCATAAGGCATCGGTATGAATAGGGACGTGTTTCGGATGAGACGGCACTGCTGCTCCTTTCCTGTTTCTGCTGGGTGACTCATTATCCTGAATTTGGGAGGATGTGGAAATCCATTGACAAAGCAACACCAGCTGTGAAAGCTTTGTGTCCACAGATCCTGCAAATTTTGAAGAAAAAAAAAAAAAAAACAACCCACACACAAAAAAAAATCAAGAAACCCAGCATTCAGACTGATAGTAGAGCAAAGGATGCTGAATCTTTCCGTAAAAGCCATAAAATTCTCCATGAAAGCCTGTAAGGACTAAGAGGAAGATTTTGGTCCTGCCAGGGAGGAGATAATGGGGCCAGGTTTTGAGGTGCTGCTGTTTGACTTCCACCGTGCCCAACCTATTACCTACCCTCTGAAGTCAGCCCCAGCCAAAAAGCACTGCAGGGCTCAAGCGCTATCAGAGGAAAAAAAAAAAAAAAAAAAACAAAAACCAGCAAATAAAATGAACATTTTTGCACACACTGCCTCAGCGTCTAGAAAGAGAGACAGAGGAAAGTCACTGCTCAATGTGCAGTTGAGGTAAGACAAGCCCAACAGTATATTAAGACGAAAAAGGACTCGGACAGGGTGGTCAAACCCTGGAACAGGCTTCCTAGAGCGGTGGTCGACGCCCCAAGCCTGGCAGTGTTTGAGGCATTTGGTCAATGTCCTTAACGACATTCCGTAACTTCTGGTCAGCCCTGAAGTGGTCAGGCAGTTGGACCAGATGACCGTTGTAGGTCCCTTCCAACTGAAATAGTCTATTCTGTTCTAATAAAGTCTTCGAGCTGCCGGGCCATCAAGTCGGCGCTAAGAATAACCTAAAACCATCCACACAGGTAACGGCTAAGAGAAAGCCCCTGAGATGGACTTCCACGGCAAGGGTCTCCAGCCAGCCTCGGCCCCAGAAGCGTCGGCTCATCTCGGCCAGGCGTCTCGCGCTCGCCATACATACCACCCCTGCTAGCTAAGGGATATGAAAATGCACGTATCCCAGCTAGAGCTTGAGCGTTCCTGTTCCCCGTCTCTCCCTTGGACTACGCTGTCACCTTTCCAGCCTCCGGGAGTGAGTGCTTTACAACACCTTGGATCCTCCGAAGGTCCTGTCCTTTCAAAACCTGGCAACAGAGTGGGGAGAACCTTTTTTTTTTTTCAGCAAAACTTGCAAAACCTGCCAAAGCACGTGGCTTCCATCATTCGCAACCATTTCATTAACTTCTGTCAACTGGAGAAGGCTCTGAGCAACCTGACTCGAGCTGGACCTGATGACTTCCAGAGCTCCTTCCCAACCCGAATTATTCGGTGACTCTCCTTCAAATTTATGAGACAATTTCAACTAGAAAAGTATATTGAGGACTGAACCTGCTGGACATTGATTTGGACTCTGGTCCCATCCCAAATGAAGCAGGATTATAAATAAATAGGAAAAGCATCCCAAAATATCCTTAAGCCTTGCGATCACTCTTGAAATGAGAGCGTACAGGTTCAAACCTTCTCAGACAGAACTGAAGCTGGTTCTTCCATACCCCACAAAAAAATCCTAACCCTGAGACTACTGGGTTGAAGGGGAAAATTAGCACCTCTCTTCGCTCTTTGTTTCCTTTAATTTTCTCATAAATGATTGAAATTAAACATTTTGGGTTGAATGAAATAATTTGTATTAAATGCAACCAGACTGGCTGGCAGGCAAATGGGGTGTTTGGAGAAGAATAAATATTAATTATTATTCAAACGGAATGGAATTATTTTTATGTTTTCGGTTTGTTTGCCAAATCAAACATAACGTCACTGCCACAGCCCCGGCTGAAGAGGCAGGAGAAGAACTAGGCAGAACTGGGAGTGAAGAATGGGGACAAAAAGGGGTGACGCAGGAACCCAAGCCCGGAGCTGAGACCTCGAGGAAGCCCTGGAAAAGCTGCTGAAACAGTGCTTAAGGACTGATGGCGAGGGATTTTTCTAAACCCTCTGGGCAGAATAACTACAGATGCTGGCAATCCAAGTCCCAAACTGGAAGAAAAACAGATTTATTTGCCCCAATAAAATTATCTTTTCTTTCTTCCCCAAACCATTGTGACTGCAAAGATTTCTTTCTTTTTTACGCTGTGATACATTTTCCTTGTTTTTCCACATCCTGATGAATACACCTGAAATGTTTTTAAAGGAAGAAGGCCGATTTGTAACGCTCCACTTAATTTTTAAAACGATGTCGTGCCCTATTCTTTAATAGAATCCTGACTATTTCTTCAACAGAAAAAAATCGGTGTTTTATACAGTATTTATAAAGGGCCACATAAATACATAAGCAGAGAAGGAAAAAAAATAAAAAAGTCTACAGGATTAAAAGATAAGGAGGCTGCCAGTCTTGTAGCACGGGTATGGCACTGGAGGCTCGCAGCTCCTGAATAACGCCTGCACGGCAGAAGGCACGGCTGCCAGGAGATTTTAAGCCCCCTGAAACTGCTGTATAGGTGCTATAGGAAAGGACAGAAATGTATATCGTCCCAGTAACTAACGGCTCCTAGCGATTTCCCTGAAATCATTAACCGCTTGCAAAGGAAACCTGAAAACGCCCCACCTGCCCCGGCAGGGGATCGCTCCGCCAGGAACGCCAGGCTTTGGAGGAACCAAATCTAGGGTAGCATAGCTGAGCTTTGGGGGTTTTATCATGTGGTAATTAGAAACGTTAATTTACCCTCCGATATGCACAGAAAAGCCTGGAAGGTGCCAGCGGGACAGGAGCCTTAGATGCCGGGCTCGCAGGAGGTTATCGGGTGGTTTTGGCAGCCTGTGCCCTGCCACGTCCCTCCTCCTAACAATAATAACCATTTCCAAAAACCACAACGAGTTCGTTATCTTATCACGGCAGCATCCCTCTGTGAGATTAGCCAGGCATCCCAGTGTCATGTTTTATCTCCAAAGCCTTGGGCTTAGGCGGAGCACGCGTCTACCCCCGAAAGCTAGGTGTATCCTAGTCAAACGGCAGAGGATCTATAAACATCTGATTTTTTATGATATGCACTAAGTTTGCGAGCCTGCTTTAAATCAAATACGGTTCTGGCATCTACTTAAGCCTCCGCAATAAACTGGCCAATGATTAAAAAAAGAGGAAAACGCTTAAAAGTCAGGCAAACGTTTCCGAAAGGTAAATTAATAATGTTTATCCGTAACAGAAGTGTGGAGTTTTATTCCAAACCAGGGCACACGTTAACGACAGTGCTTCCATCTGATCCTCCGCCCAGCGCAGCAGAGTCCTGCAGCACCAAAAAGCAGGACCTGCAAAGCACGACGAGGCTTCAAAGTGTGGTTTAACCAGAGGACGTGGGTTTTAAATCTGATGACACACCGGCCTGTCAAAGGGCTTGTTGCGACCCTCCCCGTCTCCCTTCCCAGCTACAAAACCCCGCCGCAACGATATTCATCCACCAGCATCGACAAGCTGCTGCAGCAAGATAGAGGATATTATTATAACAGCGAAGGTCCTGGCGACGCTCATCAAATAAATAAATATTAAGTACCTTGTAATAACCCCTTGATGGGAGAGACGTGGCAAAACAGCCAAGAAACGTTGAATAAGCAAAAGTCTTGTGGATTCTCAAGGGGATTCTGCATAAATAGAGATGAATAAACTATAAAAAACCCCACTCTATAAAGGGCTCTTTATTGTGACACATTAAATGAGCATATATTTTCTGCGACGACTAGTACAGCACGGCTCGTAAAAATGCACGGGCCACCATTTTACTCGTAAAAGAGCGCAATATTATGAAAGTTTTATTAGGAACACTTGCCCAGACCGACACGTGCCAGAGCCTGCACCGGTTTCTTTTTCTTACCCAAGAAAACAATAAAGAAAAGTCTGAAGGATGACAAAAGGTACTCGATAAACACGCGGGGATGTTTCAGTAAGAAAAGCAATGGCACTCTGGATGCTGAGATGATCCCGGCACCAGCATAAGACGCGGGGAGAGGGGGATGTAGATGTGAGGATGCTTTCACTTCGAAAAACAGAACGTGGAAGAGAGAGGGCTGCCTTACCGAGGTACCCACAACGCGCCAAGAACATCCCTTCGGCTCGCCGGGAACAAGCTGATGCTCACGTCGCTGCCTGGAGGGCACCCAACTTTTTCAGGACTAGGGAACACGCTCCAGGAATCCCCTCCGGGTTTCCATCAGCGTGTGGTACAGCCGAGCAAGTAAGTAAAATGAAAATTTACAAGCAGCCAAGGCAGCGTACTAGTGAGTGTATCCCCAGAAGCTAAAGCTTTGAAATATGGTATCGGTCAAGACGCTTGGGTTGCAGCAGGACTATGGCCAAGGTGCATCCCTGGTGCAGTCCGCTGCCCCCCCCTCCCCACATCCCCCTTCTGGCAGCCCTTCTGCTGATGGAGCTACACATCAAAAAACCAAAACAAACCAAAAAAACCCCCACGCTGGGTAGCTACTGAATTCATTTTTCCCCCTAATTACTTTTTGCCTTAACTGGGGTAAACCAGAAATACTCCAAAAGGAAAGAAGGCAGCAAAAAGCACCAGCGGCAGCATAACCCCGAGAAAAAAAAACCAGGAGCAGCAGCGACTCAACAAGCCCAAGTACGAGTTTCATCAAAGCCGCAGCCCGTGCCGGGCTTGGGGGGAGGCAGGGAAAGAGCTTCCCAGTACAGCACTCCAGCCTCTCCCCATCTCCATCAGCTACGTGACCAATTCGGGGACCTGGGGCGAGATGCTCCTGGAGAGCACACAGTGGATGCGCCTCTGAGGGGGTCCGAGCGGGGACGGGGGGGTGAGGAATTCGGGGATGGGTGGTGAGGAATTCCAAACTGCAGGAATCCTCCAGAATCCAACAGAAAAGGTGCAAAGCGGGGCAGGGAGGCTGCCTTATAGCCAGGAGCTGCGGTCGAGGCGGGGGGGGGGTTTGTGCCTGCGAAGCCAGCGTGGCTGAGCAGACCATGACCAAAATGTAATTTATATGAAGATGTTTTGAATTTCTTCCAGCTACTCCAAAGTCAATAATGCAGAACAGCTCCTCGCTGCTTGCGCACAAAGGTTTCTGCAGAGAATATAGTTTGATTGTAATTACAGGACAGCCTTTAAAATTAATCACCGCAATAGCCCACGTTCAGGTGCATTGTGCAATTTAATTATTACACGCCTTGCTGTCCATAGTACCTTCTTCAACCTGTACCCTATAGAATTTCCATCCTGGCAATGTGTGGCTAACTAAAATATATCTGGGGAGCCATGCCTTTGGTTCGGTGGGTTTTTTTCCAACATGACTTCAACTTTCAGAAGCCCCAGTTAGCATGATACCATTTATACCTGCGCAGGTAATGTGTACGGCTGTGATATAACCAAGAGGAGGTGGCTATATGAAACGGAGCATTCCAAACCGGTATTACGTACCCACTGCCTCCATCCAGGCTGAGCAAGGAGAACCAGCACCACCGGAGCGCGGTGGAGTGGGGACATCTTGGCTCCTGCTTCACCTTCAGTCACGAAACCGTCCTACAAATGTGGAATCTAGTAATGGCGCTAACGACAAAGCAACAGGCAAAATGAAGTACCGCTACCCCTTCTCTGAGTGTGAAGAAACATTTGCCTCAATAGAGCTCTTTGAGATACCATTTTTGTTGATAAATGTAATTATGACGGTCGCTTGCCATTCAGCAAGGCTGAAATCCCATGTTTTCTTCCCTGTAGTAAAAAGAATTTCAACGCCCCGAAGATTTTCTGCTTTAAGATAGTAACAAGGAATATAGGAAAAAAAAAAAAATAATCTGAACATCAAATATTCAACAAAACCAAAATTTGCATAGAAATACCAAGAAATTCCTGGTTTATTGATTTCACAGCAAAACTGAATTCTACCATTTTGTCCCACCTCAAGGACTAACAACCTAGCTTGATAAGAACTTCAGGGCAACATGGTGGGTTTTGCAGCCGTGTGTGTCCTCCACTTTCGGATCAGTGGAATCCCAAATAAAAAGGCACAGTAAGTCCCAATAAACATGCAAATAACTTCAAAAGGAGATTAAAAACCTTCGTCGTGTTTATGTAACTAATGAGTTTGTGTGCCGGTAACAAAAAGGCCGGCAGCTCTCTTATTTTAACCATTCCTTGAAGGTCATTTCTACTCAGAATTTTTTTTTTTTTAAAGACCTCAAAATTGGTTATATAACAAAGACAGAGCTAAACATACGGCCTTCGGCTGCTTTGGATTAGCTCACCTGTATCAACCGCGTTCCATCAATACGCACTGCCATAGTAACTGCTTCCTCGGTTGGAATGCTAATTACTCCCCTCCGCTTCCAGGAACGAGAGCATTAGACCTACAAAAAAGATTCCTTTCTTCTCCTCTCATTAACCAGTTTTACTTGCTCAGCACATTAACGCAGAGCTAAGGACGATTACACAGGGGCAGCCAAGGAGCTGAATAAATCTGCTTTCCGTAGACCATCAGCCGCAGGGACTCCCTTTCGAAAAATCAGCTTGCCACAAGAATTGATTTGAAAAGGCAGGCGGGTCTTCTGTTCACCTGAAGGACTGAAACGACCTTCGTTCTGCTGGTAAAACGTGTCGGACTGACGGTGCAGGAAAGCAAAGGCTTGTATTTAGTAACTGAGCAAGTACAGCCAGGACGTCAACAGCACCGAGTTTGTATGCACGGAGATGCACGCGAGCATCGGGAGACACCTCCCTACGAAGCCTATCGATTTACACCTGGAGCAAGAGCAAACCAAACAAATTTCTCTAAAAATAAGGAATAATAATAATTCAAAAAAAATCTAACTTTGCCAAATGCTATGCAACTTGTACCATTTGTCAACAGCATTAGAAGTCACGCCATCCACCAAGTCTCCCCATCCTGGAGAATGCCAAGTCCTCCCGCTTGGCAAGGGTGGATACGGAAACGCGGGATGACATCCCTGCCTTTTGAAGATGCCTGGCTTTGCATTGACGTTGGAGAGTTGCTCGGAATGGATATGCCAGAAGCTTCACCATCCAAGTTCCCTAGGACCACACATTACTCTCCCTAAATATTGGAGTTGGGCTCTTCCAAGAGACGACGTTTGCTCCTGCTTTTTCTTGCGCATGATAAAAAAGTCACGTACTATTTTGCAGCAGAAGTCATTCAGTCTGAACTACAAACGACTGGCAGACAGGAGTTACTGGTAGTTGCGGTATCTTGCTTTGTTTCTTAAACACTTCCGAAAGCAAGGATTTGGGGATAAACTTCCTGGGGGAAGCAGGAGAGGTTTCTCCAAGGCCAAAGCGGGGCCAGCTGGGTTCAAGCTGCTGCCAGATGGACCTGCAGAGAACCACCTGGACCACCTTGAGCAGTCAATTAGTCAAAGAAGCCCCAGGGACTTCTAGGGATGATTTAACTACTGGTTAATGTCAGAGCTGGAAGGCGAACAAGGGGGCAAACCGGTGGATAATCAATGGCGGCGCATTCGCCGAGTCAGCGGCTGGCAGCGTTTGGTAAATGCCTCCTGAATTTCCCTTTGCTTGCTTCATACCGGTCTCACACACTAGTTCCCTTTGCTCCTTCATACCAGACTACGATACTGAATACTTTTTTCACATGAATACAGGGTCCTTTCCTGTTTTAGTACAAAAAACCAGAAGCTCCAAACACCACCCACTTGGTTCACGCAGGCCAACAACCACTTGTCTGATCATCCTCACGTCCCAGCAACTGCCTGGATGGCAGCTGAACTGATGATGTAGAGCTGAAAAGCTTCATCTACCATCATTAGTCCTGCATTTATTTCCCCAGCTCTGTTTTTTTAATACGTACCCCAAGGCTGTGTAAGCTGCCCTCGTTCATCTCATCAAAATACTGCACTAGGAACAACTTATTTGGCGATTAAGAGCAGCTTGTATCTCCCCACTGCAAGAAGAAATTTCCCCTTCTAAAAATAAAGTGAAAATGTTGCCCCCCTCGCTTCTAAGGTTCTTCAGCAAGCTCTGGGAGACCTTATCGCAAATTCAGTTAAAACCAAGGATGGGAAATGTCTCCTCAAGCTGGAAATTTGATCTGCTGTAATTTTGCTAAAATATCATAAAAGGGTGAGAAAACCAAGTCAAAGTTCTTTTATTTAAGCTGGTCAAACCCTGGAACAGGCTTCCTAGAGAGGTGGTCAATGCCCAAAGCCTGTCAGTGTTTAAGAGGCATTTGGACAATGTCCTTAATAATTTGCTTTAATTTTTGGTCAGTCCTGAACTGGTCAGGCAGTTGGACTAGACGATCGTTGTCAGTCCCTTCCAGCTGAAATAGTCTATTCTATTCTATTCTTCTATTCTATTCTAGTCAACTCTTTGGAACAAAATGAGAAAAAAAGAGGTGAGAAGCAAGCTGGCTTGCTCAGTAAAGTCTTGGGTTAAAGATGAACTCAAGTTTATCAGCTCTGATGGCACATTAAGCACTTAAGTGCTTTCCATGGGAATTCAGAAAGAAGAGCAAGAGACGTAAAAACTGTTGTGAGAAAAAGATCCTGAGCTCCAGGCACACAGAAAGACAGATGAGAAAGGTTGGATTTTGCAGCGGTCAGGAAGAAACGAGTCTAAGCAGAAAGGAAGGTCTGCAAATTTTCAGTTCAAAGGTAGCAGCTAAATTTGTATCTATTGATAAAGTTTTCTGCAACAGAAGCAAAAAGCGAGCAGGGACATAGCCCAGTGGGGACCCCACGGACAGCTGGAGGGGGGACAAAGCAGAACCTCTGAAGGACGAGAGGTGACAAAGCCTCCTAAGCTGATGGAGAAGGTGAATCTCAAAGACACGTCAAGGAGCCTGAAGGACAAAGCTGGAGGTAGAAAGAGATCCTTGGAAATTCAGTTGAGGTGCTTCACTGGATGAGGAGCAGACACTGCACTAGAAAGGAGCTCAGGTGGAAGCACGGGAAAGAAATGTTCCCTATAATTCAGGGCCGGGCTTTCACCCTGCAAGAAAATACATTTGGTGCTTGAGGAGAGGAAATTTTAGGCTCTGGTCTCAAGACCTATCTTGATAATGCATTTTCAAACCAAAGTACCATAAAATGCCTTTACACGGACAGGATCTAAAACTGTCACCGCTGAGAAGAAGCCAGGAACCCAACCAGCAACAGAAGTAGGCCACAGTTAAATGGAAAAAAATCCCCATGTTATCACAAGATCACTATAATAAATACCAGCAATATTTTTGAGGGACACAAACAACATCATACTTTCATAAGTTATTGTTCTACATTTTTGCTTGCTCCTTGATCTCAAGGCTTCAAAGATGTGTTTATTATAGTAAAAAGAAATATTTAAGAACACATTCCTGCTTGGGATGACTTCTTTGGCATCCAAGGAAAAAACGCGCCAGCTG
>JAVJGG010000027.1:24799810-24861453 GCA_035590195.1 Aviceda cuculoides
GGTTGCTCCAAGCCCCATCCAACCTGGCCTTGGACACTGCCAGGGATGGGGCAGCCACAACCTCTCTGGGCAACCTGGGCCAGTGCCTCACCTCCCTCATTGTAAAGAATTTCTTCCTTACATCTAATCTAAATCCACCCTCTTTCAATTTAAAGCCATTACCCTTTGTCGTATCCTCCACTAGACCAGGTTGCTCCAAGCCCCATCCAACCTGGCCTTGAACCATTCCAGGGATGGGGCAGCCACAGCTTCTCTGGGCAACCTGTGCCAGTGTCCCACCACCCTCACAGTGAAGAATTTCTTCCTTATGTCCAACCTAAACCTGCCCTCCTTCAGTTTAAAGCCGTTGCCCCTCGTCCCGCCACTGCAGGCTTTGGCAAAAAGTCGTTTACGGGACACTGATCAACGTCCACAAGTCCTTAAAGGCTGTACGCATGACAAAGGCAGAGCTACAAGTTAGGCTAGTGTTAAAGATGCAACAATTTAAGAAGGCTGTCAAGAAACTACCTAAAAACCGTCATAGTTATTAGACGTGGAAAAAACTCCCAAGTACAGCAAAACCCCATTTACTCAAGGTGCGATGAATAGAAACAAAATGCCTACAGAGTCTCAGCCACCTTCAAGAAAGACTTCCAGGCTGGGGCAGATAGCATTAGATATTCCTCAAAAATATAAACCCACAGGCAATAAAGTGGAAGAGGGCACGGAATTACACATGGACAGGAGGCTTTGGTCTGCTGCGCCGTTTGGGGAGCCCGGCAGAGAAAACTCAACCATCGCGGCAGCACCACCACGGCATGGATCAAGCCAACGCCAGCTGCCTACAAAAATACTCTTTTTCCAAAGACACATGATGTTCAAATGATCTGAATCAGGACTGGATAGACAACGGTATACTATAAGGTGTCCTTTTTTTAATTTTAAGAGCAAGTGCCTAAACGTAACGAAACCTGGATTAATCCATGGTGTCACCTCTCTGCTAACCCTCTCCAGCGCAGCACAAGTGGTGATGCCACCTCAGTTTTGCCTTTTTTTTTTTTTTTTGGAGGAGCCATGCTCACACCCATGGAAGAAGCAGCAAGATAAATACTTCATAAATGAATAGTAGTTGACAGTCAGCCTTGTCCAGCTTTTGGGAAACAGTCCGATGGATGCAACCTGTTTTTCTGCTGTTCATTCTTTATTACTTTTCATTTCTAATTCCAAGTGATGAGGGGGAGACTTCCATGGATCACATGAACTGGCTACTTGGGGAGAAAATAAAAGCACAGGAAAGAGGGAGGCTTACAAAATAGTTTTACTGCCTTTTATAATTGAGGTAATTTGTAATATTGTTTAATGATAAGCTAGTAAATTTTTAGCTGATTGAGCAAATGTTACTCCAGTAAAACTTCCTTTGTAAACTGTTAGAAAGACAGAGAGAAAACTTCATTTCTGTGCAATTTTTCTTCCCTAAAACAACCACATAGCAACTAAAAACAAACTACCACTTTAAGTGTCCTGTTGACAGTCTTATGTAGTTTTTCTTTTTCCCTTGTAGATTTTTTTTTCCCAGTGCCCTGTGCAGAATCTGAAGTTTTCAGACAGAATTTAATGCAACAAATAGGGTCATATGCAAAGAAGAATACAAGTGTTCAGGCACTACAGCAAATGTAAATGTTAAAAATCACACAGGAGAAGATAATAAAAAAAAAAAAGTGCACATAATACAACAAAGCAGTAGAAAAGCATACTGTACAGACCATTCTTGCGACGGCTGGGAGAGGGATCGGTTGACCTCGGAGGTCTCTGCCTTTACTGACTTACATACTTCTGTGAGGCTCATTAAAGGCTCCAAGCACAAAGCATCAAACACTTCAAGTAAAACTTGGTCTCCATGGGAGTAGAGGACAAACTAAAAATAACTATAAGACGACATTTTAACAATTTTGCAGGAGATTGTCATGGCAATGAAGAGAGTTGTAACCTGTTGTCATGATAACCAAAGTTTTAAATTAATAGGAAAGCATTCCGTTTCCACTTAATCTTTATTCATAACGAGTCTAACATCCACGATGGGAGAATTACACACTACTGCCTTTAAGGAACCAGACAGCTGGGGAGAAGCAAGGGAGGGATAATGCACTGTCTGGTTAAAAACAAAATTAAAAAACTCTACAGCCAAACCAAAGCACCGATAGGACAGAAAAGAACCCAGAGATGAACATGCATGGGGAGATGCATGATGTCTTTTTGAGGGAGACACTCTCCTCTGTCCTTTAGTGCTTAGATAACATTATCTTTACTGTGGGAGAGGTAGCAGAAACGTTAGCAGGGAGCAGGCAGGTCACTTGGGCCAACCGCTCCAGCAGAAGCATCGCTAGCATTCATGGAAGCGGCAACATGAATGATTTATTGGTTTAACGGAGACAAACCAACCGGACCAACCCAGCGAGGCCATGCTGATGCCAGCTCTTCCCTCTTTACCTGGAGTCCCTGCATTTTGGCAAGTGGATTTTGGCATGGGAACACTGGGAAAGCTGGAAAGTGAACATCAGCCCCATGCCCGTGGACTCTCCTCCCTGCAGTGGGAGCGGAAACTCGACTAGCGTTATCCTTCATACATACCTGTCATCAGCCACTCGTTTTTACACTCCTTATCATTTATTTTCACTAGTTTCAGCATTTTTAAGCTTTTATTTTATCTCGGTGGAGGCATTCCCAGGGCTGCCAGAGAGAATAACGCAGCTCTTTGTTGAAGAAATGGCAGAAGAACGGTTAAGAGAAAAGCACATGTTGGTGGCGCATGTGCCAGCAGGTCACTAATATCGCAGCACAGTATGTCCAGTTTCTCAAGACACCCAAACTAGGGTGGGGAAAAAAGGACAAGAGCCGTAAGACCTCCAGATAGAGGGGAAAAAGGGGCAGTAAATAAATCAGCAATGTTGACTAATGACTGACAAGAGGCGAGACAGGATGAAGAGGAGAAAGATCTCAATCACTGTCAACTCCTAAAGGGCACAAATGGCACATCCAAAAACCATCTCGTCTTTGCCAGTGAAGAGGGACCCAAGAGATATGACGAAGACTTGACGGCTGCACACCTTCTCCATCCAGCGTACACGTGGTCCTGGCAGACTCTGCAAATACACTCATCCTGCTGTTGTGAGCATGCGGGTAAGACAGAATAAGCAAGAGGGAAACGAGGCACGTGTTGGGGGTTTTTTTTAATAAGTCACCTTCCCCTTCTACATGTCTCGGATTTTGCTAGAGACGTTGCAACAAGCTGCATGACACGAGCAGCTCCCACCATCTTTGGAAGCTGATATCAAACACAGAGTGTAACACACACGGACCCTCTCGTACCCTCCGTCACTTGAAGCTAGCTAGCAGCACTGACCTTCAAGTGTTGGCTTGGACACAGAAGCAGAAACACATTTCTGCTCTCTCCTTCCCATCAGACGGGGAGACGTTAACCCCTAATTTCACAATTTACCGTACTGCACCTTGGGGTCAGGGGCTGGAGGAGAAGAGACGAACTTACCAGGTTCAAATGCATGTACCAAAGGTCCAGCGCCAAACTGAGGACCCTGAAGGAGAACCACTGTTATCCTAAACTCTCTGGAGCCAATAGAAAGAGATGAGTAATTGCAAAGAATGATCCCCCCACCTAAGATCTGAATTTGTCTCAGATGGGTGTAAGAGACCCGAGAGTCACCAACCTACTGCTCATGCATTCACTGAGATGCTGTAGATGCGCACCGTAAGTCGGAGTCCAGCAGTCCTAGACCGTAAATTACATTAACAGGCTCAAAACAAACCATGCCCTGTCTAAAGACTACATAATCATTATTGTGTCTTCGCTTATGAAAAATTGCTCTGTTCACCCTGGAATTACTATGACAGTTAATTATACTACTGTCTCCTTAACTGTTTCGAAGGGAGAGAAAAACTATCCTGGCAACAGAATGCCTAAACAGTACACACGTCTTTACCCACACCTTCGACACACGGCACAGAACAGTCTTCACCTCAAGAAATCGTTACTAATTGGAAATAAGAAGAAACTAGAGGTAAATAGAAGTTCAAGATGCATACACATTCATCTCTTTCTGAATGAAACAACTCATTGTTTGGCTGTTAAAGTCAGTTTTTTCCCTTATCTGATTTCATTTACAATTACCATGTGCTTTACATCTCCTGGGAATGCCACCAAAATCGACAACATCTTATCCCTAGAGATGGATGCTCTTCTCTGCAATACATTAGGTTTCTAATAACGAAAGACAGCAACATCATTTTTGAGTGTAAATGGGTGGGAACAAATCAAGCATAAGGTGGAAGCTGCCTTTGATTACTTACTGACGAGAATTTCTTAACTATGAGTTACAAAGGTCTCCACTGGTCATTACTCCAGGGTTTCATTCTTGTTCTTCTCCCTCCAACCCTCACATGCAATAACTGTTGCCCACAACTCAAGTCTTCTGAGAGCTCAGCTTTTCAGCCTGATTTCTTCTTTATTCTTCTTTTTCATGATAAGATTCAAAATTATTTTGCTCATGAAGTGAAACAAATTCAACGTGCCCCAAGGGAAAGGCTGCTGGGCTGACAGCATGCTAGAACGGGGGGGACCAGCTTCGGAGGTGAGCATGGCAAGCACTGTGGTGGTGGTCATAGGCTGCTACTCTTTTCTGGAATATTACAGCGCTGGGTTTTTTTTCCCCTAGATCAGTGCTAAGACAGGATCCCAGCACAAGAAAGACAAGAGCAGGTCCAGAGGAGGGCCACCAAAATGGTCAGAGGGCTGGAACGCCAACTCTGCTATGGAGAAAGACTGGGAGAGTTGGGGTTGTTCAGCCTGGAGAAGAGAAGGCTCCAGGGAGACCTTACTGCAGCCTGCCAGTACCTAATGGGGGGCTACAAGAAAGACAGAGAGACTTTTTTTCAGGGCCTGTAGTGACAGGACAAGGGGCAACAGCTTTGAACTGAAGAAGAGCAGGTTTAGATTGGACATAAGGAAGAAATCCTTTACTATGAGGGCGGTGAGACACTGGCACAGGTTGCCCAGAGAGGTTGTGGCTGCCCCATCCCTGGAAACACTTAAGGCCAGGTTGGATGGGGCTTGGAGCAACCTCATCTAGTGGAAGGTGTCCCTGCTTATGGCAGGGGTTGGACTGGATGATCGTCAAAGGTCCCTTCCAACCCAAACCATTCTGTCATTCCACAACAGGCTCCGATACAGACGCAAGAAGTCCCCCCAGTATTTCGGACAAGCAGCGGACCGTGGCTAGCTTTACCCACCCAATGCAACTCTCACACCCCTCTCTGCCCATGGGAGACTGATCATCTCCACCCAACATCTACCTTCAGCTGGTGACGCCAGGAGCGTCATTAGAACCAACACCGGCAGACAGCCAGCTTGTCTGTAAGCAGTGGGATTAGCTCCTTCATGCTTTACTTTAAATCACAAGCAGAGACGGCCACCCCATGGAGGAGCCCACCCCAGTGACATGGAGGTAGGGTGGCCGGGAGCACAGCCATACCGGCAGCAGAGATGGCCAAAACCCATTCCCTTCAGTGGCAGAGCAATGACAACGTCGATGTTTACTGTTCTCATTGCTGCCCTGTGAAGGAGGCAGAACACACTTAGAAAATTAAATCAGCACATACAAGAGGAAAAAAAAAAAGGTGACAGATAACACATAACTCCTCATGCCTTGACCTGCAGGGACGTTTCAAGCAGCAGCACAATTTTCCTCCCAGCTAAACAAAGATTTATTGGATGCTATAAGCTCAATGGAGAAACCATTTCCAAAGACTCTGAAAACCTACGGTAGGTAAAACATTCCCCCCGGAGAGCTCAGCTCCGAGCCGCGATGACCCGCAGGGCTGCTCCGGCAGCGTGCCACCCCAGATTGCTGCCGAGCACAGAGCCGTGCCGGCCAGAGCAAGGACCATGAGGACATCTCCCCCGTCCACCGCGATGCTGCATTACCTCCCCAGCACCACCGGTTCACCACCAGGAGCCCAGTCTTGTGCCCTGCCACAAAAACTTCATTTTTTCCCCAACTTGAGGATGACAGCTCCTTCTCGGCCTCACGCGAAGCGACCGCAGGGATTCCAAGGGCTTTATACGACCAGGCTGTTGACAAACGTGTTTATCGTAAAAAAGACCCGGAGATGGCAATTCCTGCAAGGAAACGAACTCTTCTCAACATCAGCAGAAACTCAGGGGTCGGGGATGGGGGAAGGACCGGTGGGGGTAAGGGGAGGGGAAGGGAAAAAAAAGCCGTAACACTAAAGAGTCTTTCAGGACTCATTTATTTGAGCAGTGCCAAACCAGCTCACTGATGCAATATTTTCTTCCTGCACTCTGAGCCAGGGCTTTGGGATCTAATAAATCATCGCTGGCCGCAGAGACATTAAAATTCTAGCCCAGTACTGCATTAGATGAAATGAGGCCGAATGCCAGCAAGCGCAGGGAGAGGGAAAGGCAGGCACACGCACTTTAAAATAAGTATATGAATGTGTCTGCATATAAGCAACTCCTGATTCCGGTTTCAGACGAGGCTAAATCTAACGCAAACAGAATAGCAAAACAGATTAACGAGCCAGAGCTCAATCGCGCCACTTCGGGAAAGCTGATCCTCATTAAACTAAAACTAAGATGTTGGGTATAAAGCACAGTAGAAGAATAGACTTGGTAAGTTACAGATCTGGTACAAACCGGGGAACAATTTCTGAAGCTTATAAAAGCCTTTTACGACCCCGTACCAGATCATGTTTCGGTACGTACAGACCTCTGCACTGTATCGCGTTGACTGCACAGAGTGTAAAAAATAATTGTGCACCAGGAGAGGAGAAAAATTCAATATTTAATCTACAAACATGTTTCCAGAAGTCAAGCCACAAAATTTTAATTTATTACCTTCAGACTGCAAAAATATAACAAGTATCTAACCACTTATTTGCTGTGCCAGGCAAAAAAGAAAGGGGGAGGGGGGGGAGGAAAGACAGCAAATATTAAGGGTTTTCAACGGATCATGAGGCAGTATTGGAGCTTATTTTCAATAATTTAATTGAAGCACCTGGGGATTTAAGAGGTATTGAATGTGTGGCGTGCAAGTATGCAGAGAGAAAAACAAGCAAGGATATGAATTTGAACTGCAAATGGCAGAAAAAAATATGCAGAAAAAGCCATTTATTTTAGTCTCGGTGAGATTTTTACTTACAACTGAGAGATTCTGAGCAGGCGTGGGATTTCAGTGCTAGGAGATATTTTCATTTTGTTTTATGAACAACCCCCATCTCAAACTCGCACACTGACAAGGTCACACTCCAGCTCCACGGTGCCCATGGCAGAGGCTCCCAAAGTGCTCCGCGGAGAACCACTGACCCATTTAGCGACTGCCAACGGACTTCTGCCAGCCGACGCCGGTGCTCTTCACCTCCAGAAGGAAGGATTTTAAAAACTGACCTAATATTTTTTTATGCAATTCCTACCATTGGAAGAGAGACACCATGGCTTCGTAAAAGGAGGTGTGCTGGATTGGAAACAAGGGGAGGGAAGTTCCTAAAATAACCTCTCGGTAGAGGGGCTTCATAATAGAACACCACCCACACCAGCAGCTTTCTCAGCAGAGCAAACTGGACATCCAGAAATAGTTCCGGGGTGGGAGGAAATAATTATGGGGGTTTGGAAAGCCGTGAGGCCAAAATAAGTCTAAGACGTGATGTATGGCAAATCGGGTGTGACTTGGCGACGTGACCTAGAGCGCGGAGAACCGAAGTGCCATGGAGACGATGCCACGATGGCCAACGCGATCTTTGACTGCCCATCCAGAGGCTCCTCGTCGGTCAGCAGCGAAGTAGAAGGAACGTATAGGAAAACATACGTAGGTAAAGGGAGCATACGGGAAAAGAAGATTTAAATGGTGTAAACCAATACAAACATGGCTAAAACAAAGAAAAAGATGGCTTAGAAACACACTGTAAGTTGACAAAGCCACTAAAAAAAGAGTTTCATTCTATGATATAGACAGACTAAAAAATAAGACAAGGAAAAAAAACCACATTCACCAATTTTAATATTGAATATATATTTTAAAAGCCCAAATCACTGGTTAGAATTTGTCTGCACACTATGTAAGACAGAGCTTTGGTAGGGCTCGTGCTTAAAAATAAAGCTTATTTCTTCCCCAAGTGAGTGAAGAATTTCAGATTACGTGCCAATACTCTACAGAAGTAATCAACACACAAGAAAATTCTCCGTTCACCTTTTATTTTCTTTAAATGGAGTACTTTCCCCTTCAAAACATGTTTCCAAGGCCATCTTTTTTTCCACCTATGTTTTTTTTTCTTCTCTGCCTTATACACATTTTCTCCAGCCCTCTTCAGCCCTAGTCATTTAATCTTTTTATTTCTTTTCCACTACAGGGAAAAACAAAATCAATATTGTAGCCAAGAAATGAGGCAGAGCATAAACCAGTTCCATGTACTAAGTGAGCACGTAGGATTAAAAGGCACACAATGGGGTCATTCAGGAAAACATAACATGGGGTTTGTTTGCTTTTAAGATCTAAGACTATGCTGTTTATTTACAACACGGGGAAACTCAAAAGCGTGTAAAACCTGATACAAACAGTTACAAAACAAGGGGTGAAGGACGTTCCCCGAAGTTTCTATGAAAGTCCTTGAAAGGTTGACATCAGCTGGACCAATCTCCAAACCAGCTGAGCCTACAAGCATCTGTAATGAGATGTTATAAACTATTTTCTTCAAAAGGAGCTTTACTACGCCTCCATTTCTAACACTCAAGAGAAAGGAGCCTTTTGTCTTGAAACACGGGTTTATGCCAACCACACTCCTGCCTACCAAGTCCTGTTCTGCACAGCAATCCGTGTCCATCCATAGGTGAGTGCCGTGGAGTGACCTCCATGCCCATCGGCCAACGGTGCTGCCGTCGGCAGAAGAACCACCCAAATACAGCCTACGGCTATTGCACACGCGTATAAATAACCCAAATCTCGCCCCAAACCCCTCTGCTTCCTTCTCCCTCAATCCCCAAACAAGAAAACTTGCGCCTCATTTCCTTAGGGGTTTTACACTTTGTATGACTTTGAGAAAGTCCACGAGTTAATTTATTACAAAGATGGTGAATTAGCCATCATTGATCAACCAAAGTACTGGAACTCAAACAGCTTCCCACGCTGAGAAATTCAGCGAGTTGTTTGGAAGTATTCCTGTACAAAAATTATGCATTTAAACATAAAAATAACAAGAGTCTACACAAGTCAGAGCTCATTCTTCTCCCAGTCAAGTATGATTTTCCTTTCTGCTCTATACACACCAATTAATAAACATGAAGAAACGCCAGAGGAAAAATATTCACTGTACCCACTTCATACATTTTTAATCACCCTGAAATCAATTCAACACCCTGAACACAGTTTAAAATTCCTGTTTTACAGAACCGGTAAGCAATGGATCACCTAATTAAATCCAGAAATGGCATTTCCCAGTCAATGGACGGGGTAGACATGCATGCAGATCTTACAAGCAGAAGGAAAAGTAAGGAGAGCACCCCAACCCTGCCTGCTTCAGCATCAAAGCCATTTGCCTTGTGTTCCTCGGCACTCCCCGCAAACGTGCTGAGAAATGGCAAGAAGAAAGGAGAAAAAGTCAAATTTATCCTCTTCGCACATAGCAGTTCTGAAAGAACTTGTTTTTCTTGGCCAAAGAACTAATCTGTTACCAAAGGCCCAGTCCTTCCAGAGAATAATACAGCAAAATTTTAATTTTAAGTTAATAAGAAAGGCTGAAATCATGCCTACAATTATCTTTGTCCCACAAAGAGTGCGCAAAGGCGGATTAAAGGCCAAACGTAGAAATCCTACCAGAACATCCTTCTCTCTTCTACAAAATTGGAGGCTACCGGTTTTCAACATACCAATAAATTAAATGAACAGTCAAGTGTAAATCAGGTCAGTCCTCGCATGTGCAGTTGCGTCTGAGGTTCAACAACGAATGCAAATGATACAAATTAGGATAGAAACACACGTGAGAATCCCACACCTCCTGTCCTGCCAACAAAACCAATGACCAGAGGGCGGACGGTGCCGATTCCCTCTGTTCATCATTATGTCCAAACAAATGTTGTGGTTTCACCTTGGGGAAAAAAAAAAAAAAAAAAAAGACAAAACTTGGGAGTTTGCAACTTGGGAGTGCAGCAAACAGCCCGGCTCGGGGACGCATCTCATTCTTCTGGAGCAGGCATAGGTCCCGGGAACCCAAATCACTGGTGGGAGATCTGGACCAGTCTCCAAACCAGCTGAGCCTACAAGCATCGGTAACGAGATGTTATAAATTATTTTCTTCAAAGGAGCTTTACTATGCCTCCACTGGAGGAAGCACTGGAGCTTTCCACGTCCAAAGAGGACGGAGCAGGGCTTGCTCACGCGCAGGAGCGGAGGTGCGGAGGGTCCTGGAGGAAAACCCACCCTCGGCAAGCAGCGCCGGTCGACCTAGAGGCCAGAGCGATGGCTGCGAAGTTGACTGCACTTCTGTTCTCTGCCTTTCTACAAAGATTTAGACAGAATTAGTCTCTGACGGCTGCACAATTTTTGCTTCGGACTTGTGCAGCCTGCCAGTCTGGTTCACAAACATAAAAGCATCGGCTTGCGCAAATCCTTAACCCTTCGGGAATCCCTCCGAAAGATCTCCAAGATTTCAGACGCGCGAGAAGAATATCAAACCAATGCCTCTCCACCAACATAAAAAAATAGTATGTTGACTCGCATATTTGCCTACCAGCCACACCTATTCTCTATCACAAAATCTTGTATCTATAACCGCATGCGTGCATTATACTGTAAATTAAAATTACATTAGTGTCATGTATCTTTCTCAATGCTCTCAAAAATCCCGCAGAGAGATTGCCACTTGAAGAAGCAGGAAAATCAATTAAATTGGAAAGCAAATGAACCCAGACCTTGCAGACAGCGTAAAAAAGGTTGACAAGTGACACAGGGAGACACCACGCTTTTCCACATACAAATGATAAAGCTCTTAGCCAGGACTTGTCCTTAAATCACCAGAAATAAGACTATTTTATGCTTTAAAATGAAGACAACACATTCATTACTTGAGGAAGAACATACTGGGTCTTGCAGCAAAATCACAGGTGAATTGCAAATGTGATTCAAATTCTTCCTTACTTTAGACTACTCCTCTGCTTCTCCAAAATACTTTAGCAAATCTTGTGCAGGATAAAACCTGCCGAGCAGCCATCCTTGAATATTTATTTCACATTCATGTGCTGCAGAGGCTCACTAAAAGCACCTCTGGGCAGCCTAGGTTAATCCACTTTGGAAATGGAGCTAAACAGAACCCAGTCGCACAAAGACTTTTTATTAAAAGGCGTCAGGTTCCTCCTGGAGAAACGAGTCCAGCTCTCCCGGACATTTGCAGCCGTTTGCCAGCTGGGCCAGGCTGGCAGGCTGCAAGAGAGAAGGAAAAATAGCTGGGATGGAGTGAAAGACTCCAGGGAACGAGCAATGCAAGAAAGAGGGGGACCAGGAGAGCAGCAGAGGGGCTTGCCTGCTAATCTTTCCCGAAACGGCAGGGAAGGGGGTGATGAAGGGTGCTACCTCCCAGCCCTTTCCGAGACAAAAAACAAGCAGAGAAGCAGCAGAATATCCACAGCAGAAACCTGAACGCACGATGGATACAAATCATTAGCAAAAGAGAAAAAGGAATTGAGTAAAAGAGATGAAGGTGATTAGCAGAAGAGACAAGGGAATTCCTGCTGCAGAGACACGGGAAGGCTGGGGGCTCCACCTGACAAACCGGGAAAAGCTCTGGGAGAAGGAATGAGGGTGTCCATTCAGATACTGCCATGGGGATTCCCAAGCCTTACGTGCAATGTTCCCAGCCTGTATCTGGTTGGATTTAAGGACGCTAGGCACTGCCTGCTATAAGGATAAACTGTCCCAGACAGGGTGACCCTGACCCCACGGCACTTCTGGGGAGATCCCTCGAGCATGGCAGGTTGGAGATGAGGACCCTGCCGTCGCAGCTCGCCTGGAGAAGCGAACTCCTTACAGAACCGTAGCAGTGGGGCTGCTCGTGGCTCATCGACCGTCAACAGGACAAGTGTAGTAGATATCAGAACTCTGAAATGCATGGGTTTTATTTATCGAAACCAGAGGACTAGGCCATCTGAATACTGACACCCAACAAAAACTTCTTGATGACAGCAGCTCACATTTGTACTTGGTGGTCTACTCGTTCCTGAAAGAAACAAAGACTTGGTTGTCTTCTCTACACCCTTTATGGGGTTGGCACCCTCCTTCTTGAGGTCTCCTTGCCGTTACTTTCCGCCACATTGTCTTCGGCTGCCACCAAGCTGCACATCCCTGACTCCTTCCTGAGCAAGACCAAAGAGGTGGGAGGATCACTGACCTACGTGGCTTTGGACCAAGCATCCTCACTAGTTCAAACAACCTCGATCCGATGGCCTTGAGGACAGACTGCAGCGATGGGCATGGGCTGCAGGGATTAGGTGAGAGCTGAAAACCTTGTGTTTGAGAAATGAGCGGTCCAGTTGGCCTTCAGTGGGCAAGACGTCCATGTTCTACATGTGGTGGGAGTATCAGCCTAGAAAGAGCGTTACCATCCTTCCTTGCCCCACAGCTCTGAAGATACGTTTGCCTTTCCCTTCCCACCCAAGAGCCAGGCACATAACCTGGTCAAGACAGAATCTCTTTAAAATGGATTTCACCATTTTAGAAGACCCGTAGTAAATAATTCAGACACAAACCCCAGGGATGGGACTCAAGACCAAACACAGACTACTTTGTGTAGACGTCTACATCCGAGTCAGCCGTCAATACAGCTTTTAGTATCAGAGAGAAACGAGCACCTCTAGGACACAATCCAAGGGCTCATAAAGTAAAACAGACCACATGGGAGATGCTCTTCTCTTGTCCCTTACCATTAAAGCAGTTCAGGGGATCACTCACATCCACACTGCAGGTACCTAAAACTGGGCAAAACAATTCGGAATCTGGGTGACCAGGAGAGACCCCAGGCAGGGTGAAATGGTGTGTGCATCAGATACAGAAGTACTGGCGCTTCCACAGCAGGGATTTAGGACTAGTATAAGGAGTGTGAAAAAAAAAGTGTGAATTTTTGTTAGAGAGCAACTGGAGGGTTGGATGTGGGAAAAGGTGGAGGGGATCAACCATCTAGAAGAGTATCATCAGTAATCTGTGGGCAAAGAAGGAACAGAAGAGAATATATCCATATTGTTTAGTGATTTTTCTGCATGGATAAAGAGTGAGAAACTAGAAAAACAGATCCTGTCCTGTTTCTTTTAAATTTTCCGATGACCTATTGAATAAAAGCATTTTTCCTTTACCTTCAATAATTGGGAGGGGCAACAGAAATATTCCTTCGTGGCACATAGAGCCTGAACAGAGCTGTTTGTCGAAAGCAAACCAAGGGCTTCCATCAGCAAAAACTTGAGCTGGAGAATGTCTCTCCTGAGCACGGAAGCTCCCGAACAGGTTGCTGCTGCAGCAGGACCTGGGAAGTGTCGTGCACTAGAGCAGCGTGACGCAAACTCCTTGGAGACTTACTAACCAGCTTCACACCTCGGGGCTCTCAAATTTTATCATCATTTATTATTTAGTGATAACTATGATGAATACAGTCAGTCTACCGAAGGTTCGTGAATCACAGCATCTTATCAGCATATTAATCAGCTTCTGGTAGGGAAAATGATAATAGCGTGAGCTATAACAAACACTTCCATAGTTTCACGCTTGAAGTCGAACAAGCTACAGGAGAGACTGATTCTTCGTCCCTGATTCCACGCCAACAAGCTGATCTACTTGCTGCAGGACTGGTGCCGTCGCAAAACTGGATGCAAGAAAACAGGAAGGATAACGTGCCAAAGGAAAACCAGGCAGTTCGGCAGCTCACATTTGGGGCAGGTAAAGTGAATTCTACCAACAATAAAAAAAACAAACAAGAGTCCTTAAACACATTTTAAAGTTAACCTCAATTAAAACGACAGCTTACATGAAGATCCAAGCTAATTACAGTCTGTTTTAATTAAATAGTAGACAACACTCGAACGCTGTTTGCTGCTGATGTGCTAAAATACATGGAATTAGGAAGCAGTCGCCAGGCGAGCACGAGGAACCAGGACTCGCTGGAGCACAAACCCGGCGCTGGACAGACGTGGCTCCGTCTGCAGCACGAATATTCTCTCCATGTCACCTTAGCTCAGCAAAACAACCGGCGCATTCGACAGTGAGAAAGCATTGCTAGCAGAAAACTCACACGGTTTATTCTACTCTTTCAGCTCAGGAAGGAAAATGGGAAGGAGGTGGCAATTCAACAAAACTGGGTGTCTTAAGGAGCCCCAAAAATGAGACATACTAACTAGATGAGAAACCACCTTTGCTTAATAAATCTATTAGTTCAAATATGGGGGATGTTTTGATAAACATTTCTCTTACAAATTTAACACTTCTGACTTTGTTTCACTTAATAACTATTTTAAAACTTCCTTTTTGAAACTTAATTATAATTTCCCATAAAAATTCATCTAATTCAGACCACAGTTTAAAAATCATTTAGGAAATAACTGTCCTTCACACTTCCTTTAAGGAAGATAAAAATGGAAAAATTAAGGATCTGAATAAACGTATGGTACATCAGGTACTTGAGTATGTGCCAAAGATTTCCCATTCTCTCTAACACAAGCAGCCAATTTGGTACAAAATTTTTATTTACCTTGAAATGGACTTCTCTCTCTAGCCCACCAGGTATGAAAACAACAAAGAAGTGAGAATGAGAAGAAAATCAGATTAAAACTGATTCTTTCAACCAAAAGCAATCTATTCTATATAAAGGATTTACATTTAGCACTAAAAAACCACAAGAGCATAAAATTCAACCTGCTGGCATCCTGATTACCAGCCTTGTTTTCTTTCCGCATGTATCCCACCTGAGTTTTATTCCACAAGGTTAGAAATTAATGGTTTATGAATGATCTTTAAAGACAAAAATTTAAGCAATAGACGTGCTGTACTAGATTTGGGGTAAAAAAACTTGCATTCTAAAGCCCAGGGCTAACAACCTTTACCTCAACTTTATTACACTTCAGGATTTTTTATTTCTCTTTCTTGCCTAATATAAAGCTTGGCATTAATTTTTTTCAGTGTCTTCCGCTACTGCAAAAAGATGAGATTAAAAAACCCCACATTATATCTTATACTGTATAAATTCCGTATTGTATCCCAAATTAGATCGCCAATCAAAACTGGGGGACGGATGTCATACAGTCTGTCTGGCGAAGGGATTGTGAGACCGGTTTGCTGACATGCCGTTTCAAACCAGGGGCTCCGAGCAAACTCTTCCATTCAGCCGCCCATCAGGACGGAGACGCTCATTAAGCCCCGAAGCTGTAATGAGCTCCACGGACCGCGCAGGGGCTTTGCGCCAGCGGCGGCCGCCAACGCCTCCTCCCGATCGACGATGCCGTGAGCTTTCGCGATTCGTTTCAAAGCAATTCGAAAAGGAAGTTATCTGCAAACTCCACAACTTAATGCTCCTGCTGTGAAAAGTCCATTTCGTTTGTCTCCAAGAGTTTAAATATCTCCCGGAATAGCTTGTGGCTACATTAGAAACTGATACGTAGCTAAATGACGCCAAGTTAAAGCAATGTAAACGAAGTCTAAGCACAGAAAGCAAGAACTAGACAGAGCCTGGCAGCCTTTTTTAATAATTGTTGAGACCACCCTCAGGAGCTGCCTGCCTCTGATATATAGAGGAAAGAATTTAAACTTTTTCCCCTTTTTCTGCAATTAAATATTCATTAAATATTCAAACAAATTCATATTTAAAAGGTTTTGTAATACTATTTGCCTAGCAAAGAAAATAGCTCTTTGTTTAAACACTTTTTAACCTATTATCTATTTTGGGACTTCATTGTAAGAATTCAGCCCACTGACTCCTTACCTTACACCTGCGCAACAGAAAAACCAAGCACTAATATGATTCAATTACTGCTTCGGCGTCCTACGTTCAAGCAGTCACTTGCATTTTCCCTTCTTTGTTTTTCTACAGACATAACTATAGGACCTCGTTACATTGATCTGCCTCCAACTTTTTTCTCCAGGGTCATCCTGCACATCTGCCCCTGATTTCTCTTCATGTACCACAAACTCTGGAAGACAAATGCCTGAAGTCTGATGGTTTGGGAGAAACCAGTCTCATGGGGGCCACCTCCTTACGATCCCTACCAGAGCTGGCGCAAGCTGGCCAAGGCAGACAATAGCTTTTTATATTTAAGTGCACAGTATAATCTTCATGGTGATTACTCAGCAGGTTATTTTAGAAGATAATATCCTATTAATGTTGCCATTTGACTTATTTGGAATGTAGTCATGTAGAATTCAGTCGTCTAAAGCAGAAATCACCCCCTAAAATTCTCCTTCCAGAAAGGTCAAGTCACAAACTCTATCTAATCCACACCTCAATATTTATATAAAATTATCTTATCAAGTGCCAGAAGACAGCTTCTAAAACATTCAGGATTATATGAAAGCGGATACAGAAAATCTACATTGAATAGGTATTGAGATGGAGCTTTGAACACATGTCAAAAAAAAAAAATAGCAAAGGGAGAGAGAAGTAGACTCTTGTCCAAACCATCCTTGTGTTGGAAAGCACCAAATTGCTGTTCTTTCTAGTGCTGGAAAAGAACTGTGCACTTATGAGCTCATTCTGCCACCCAAGCACTGCTGGAGTCTGCAGTCCTCTTACAACGGTGATATTTTTGAAGAGACTATTATTCACAGAGATTTTTTTTTTTTTCCAAGCCTCTAGCGCTTTGACTGTGAGACCAAAGTTCCCCCAAGCTACAGTATCTCCAACAAAGCAGCATGCATAATTTTGATGGGGAAAAAGAAAGGGCGAATAAAAATGGGGCAAAATGCCTTTGAGGAACTCTCTACTCCGATGAGTATCAGACAGATCTCTTCGCAGCAATGCAGCCAGCCCTACTGATCTACCAGCTGAAATAGCTGCCAAAGTCAATGAGAATATTTTGCAAATGAAGTAGCTGAGAGCATGTGATGTTCATTTCCATTTGCCGGTGACCACTCTCCTCCTCAAAAGCGCACTCCCAAGCAATTTCACACGTTAGGTAAAAGTCAACACATGCAATTGGCAATGCAAATATAAAGAAGGAAGTCTTAACACAGTATGACACTTAATAGCTAATTACATTCTACAAAATGTTAGAAAAAGGAGTCTTCCGAGGTGATTTTGTAAGGTGCTTACACAAGATCAGAACAACTGCTGGTAAACATGATCCACAGGGAAAACTACAGATACACCTAAGCTGAGATTTTCTTCTTCCAAAGCACTATTTCTCTCCGAGCCAAATTCTTTCCATATCAGTACACTTTAGTTCCCCGCTAGTTACATAATTATGGTAAACATATTTCAGTGCCTTTTTCAAGTATTAAAGATGACATTTTAGACAACTCAGTTCTAAAGATGGACTTCAAACAGACATCAGCCTTGCTGTTCAAAACAAGATTAACGCAACGAAAGCACAACTTGAAAGCAAAAAAAATCGGTCAATAATGCAGTTTAAATCACCGCCTATAAGAATAACTGTACGTTCTTCGAATAACAGGCGTGTGCCTGTGGGACCCTCATTTCTACGGCAGGATTATTCCAGCATGCGCACCCGAGTCGTTCGGTTCAGCTCCGGAGGCAAGCCCTCCAGCTCCAAGCTGACTCCCCCAGCAACTTCTTGCCTGTACTGTTCGTCTACAGAAACCCCCTTTTGATCCTATTCTTTAGGATTTCCGGGGCATCCTCTTCTTATGAATTCACATCCATTTCTTCTCGCTAACCTTACTGCATCGGCTTTGCTGGAGAGTTTTTCCTGCAAGTCACGTTCCCATCTGTCTCCCTGATGGGAACTCTTTCTCCCTTCGTTAAGGGATTAACCACTCATTAATGATCATCTGCTCTCACCACTGAACACGGACTTTCACGAAAGAGCCACTGAGCACCGCTCCTACCTGTATACGCCATGTTCTTCGGGTTTCCGTAGGGAGCCCCAGGTTGGACGGGGCTGTAAACAGGGTTCATGGTGGAAGACGGGGAACTCTGAGGACAAAAGAAAAGGAAAGTTGAGATGACTGCCTTACATTAGCTCCGGAGTCGTCTTCTGTGCAAAGAGTCTTCTGCTACGTGACAGCATTACCACGTTAAAATTCAAGACACAGAGAGCTGCAAAGGAAAGGATTTACAACTAGACGTTACAACCAGATAGCATATTTAATAATTCAAGTTTTGGATCTCTCGGTTAATTCCCCTAACTTCTTAAGCGCTGCATATTCTGCCTGCAAATGTACCTGGAGCAGACTGATCTTACATATCCCTGCCTTCAGGGGGGCTCAGGACTCACGACCCCACTTTTAGCGTGCGATGAACAAAGAGGAGAAGCCACAAATTCAGAGGAGGAATTCTCCCCCTTGGAGGAGCTAATAGTTCTGGGGTGACAAAAACAACCACAATGAAGACCTGACCTTTCAGAAATTAGCAGATAAAAGATCGTTTGCTGCTGGCGAGATGGAGAGTGGCAAATATTTGTGAGCTTCTGGCGTGAGTTGACTACAATAACTTCGAGCCTAAGGCTTGGGTCCTGTTCAACGCTGCGCAGGGCACCCAGTGCCACCCACCGCATCCCACTGCTGTCCCAGACAGGGAGATGCAGTCACAGACCTAACACGAGCAACGAGATTTTAACAGCCACTGAAGATGATGAAGCAGTGCCGGGTTAGCTTCTTGTGAGTTTTATTTAGAGGAAAGCAAGTAACTTGGGAATTTGTGTCTACTAACTGTCAGTTAAGCAACTGGCTCAGTTAATTACCCTAATGAAGCACATTCTCAATTCTGATTAATGGGAAAATCAGTCATTAAGCTTTATTAGGCGACGCACTTGTCTCCACAGCTATCTAGTGACAATTTCACACAAGAACCTCAACGATCTTGCTTCAAAATATGGGGATTTTTTAAATGTATTATTTTACAGTTCATAAATAAAACCGTTCTTTCCAAACAAGTCTCTCATGATGGATGCACAATTCGTTAGATCATTAACTCCTTCCGCTTTACCTCAAGATAGTAAACAAGTCAAATGTTGAATGTTAGCACCAATCGACTTGACAACAATTACCACTTAATTAATTAGCCTTCCCTCCACCCCCAAGTTAGCACAGAAGGAGCAATTCTCCAAGCAGAGGCAATCACGGTTATAAAGCGAACTGGAAGGGAAGTTACACGGAGACACATATTTACACCAGCGGCTTCAGTAACGCACGATGGAGCTCTTAAGAAGATCAAGGGGAAAATCAATGCAAAACTTTACATCCGTGAGACATCACCGCTGGGGATTTACATTCAAGCACAAGGGTTTTATGGCCATTTGGTTCTTGTGTCCCCAGGCAGCGCTGCGAGTCTGGGTGAGCCTGCCCCTGGCAAGCAGGCGTTTGCCTTCTGGCTTGAGTTCTCGTTTACAGGAGAAAACTCAACGTCACGTACCTCTGAGACGGTCAACACCAGCTTCTGCAAACGTGGGGTCACGAGCCTGGCTTTTGGGCTGCCGTACGGATCCCGTTCCACACAGGAGGCTATTTCAGTGTAGGATGTGGCAGATACAGGACGCACTCATACATACACCTCGAACCGCACAAACATGCGCTTTATGTGTCTGCGTGTGCTATATGATACCTACCTACCACTACATTAAACATGCATATGAAATTAAAAAATCATCTGCATTCATGAAAACTATTTTATTTTCTCTAGTGAAAAAGAATTCGTTGGTTTAAGTCCAACCACTACATCTCTATCACATGTTATTCGTCCAAACAAATCATCACAGATGAGGCACCAAACTGAAATGCCTCTCCCTGTCCAAAGCATGTAGGAGGTGTTTTACCTTATTTTTTCAGTAAGTTGAAAGCATCTGAAAGAAGACGGTTTGACAGTAACAAGGTGGGGGAATGCGCTGCCCAGAAGTGCCAGCATGACCCAGTGCATGAGAAGCATCTACTGTTCCTCTAAACATAAGCCAAAACCCTCCTCCTTTTTACCCAAATACCTCCATGGGTGACTTTTTTTTTTGCGATTCAATTCCACCATCACCCTGCAATGCAGATTCCACATCAATAGTAGGAATAAGGCAAGAAGGTGTTTCGAACTTTCAATGGTTGTAGAATATTCTGACAAGGAAAAGCGCTATAAAAATCCAAGGATATGTCTACATTAACAAACACTTTGGTGCAATCAGGCACGATCAGACAACCAAAGCACTTTGTGCTGAGGCTCCTATGGCTACACCCTCCGCGCTTTGAGAGTTTCCTTTGAACCAGATTTAATCTCGTTTTTAGTCTGGTCCCCACGTGATGCATGGTTTGAAGTTGTCTAAAGGACATCACCAGTATGTCCTTTACTGGTATGACCACCACCGCTAGAGACCTGTACGTTCCGTGAGAGGTTGGTGGACGTGTGATGGGCAACTGGAGTGAAGCTTCTGAAAGCAATGTGGTCCACACACACCAAAACCACTTTGCATGTGGAAACAACAATGCAATTGGTGGGGGTCACCTTCCAAGTGCAGTACTGCTCCGAATTAGAACACCGGTAATACACATAGCCTACGGGTTACTACTAGTACATGATGCTTTAAGTAACAGATGCCACAAATGGGACTTGAGAGAAAAAGGAGGAGAGAGGTGTCACAGAGTTGCAGAGATTTCCTGGCCATAATTAACTGTTAAATCGCTAATAGGACTCCTCAAGTCCAGACAAGAAATGCCCAGTGGGACAGGGAATGTGACAGATACGTATAATAAAATAAATCACAAATGACGTGGAGAAGGTGGAGAGGCAGCACTCTTTCTTATAACCCAAGCAACTGGAGACATTAGAAGAAATAATTGTGTTGTAGGTTCAAAACAAGCGAAGGGGGTGGCTGGTTGCTTTGCTTGCCTCGGCACGTCCCTCACTGCCGGGACGGTGGGATCTGGAAAGCCTCCCCAGAGACAGAGCAATTCCTCCTCTCCCCAGACAGCCTTCCAGACAGGCTTTTAGGCAGCAAGGACCTTTCACCATCCAGCCACCCTTGTGTTCCCAGGAGAAAAGTCAATATCCAGGCTCCGTTTTAGGTGCCCGGCCACCCAACGCACAGCACGACGCCTGACACGGGACGACGCTCGCAACAAACGTGCCCACGGTGCTGCGCGGGGAGGAGGGGGCACCGGGAGACCCCCGCAGCGATACCGAGCGGCCGCAAAAAGCCGCATCCTATTCATGGGTCGTGCCTGGGCACGCGGCTCTTCGCGTCGACCGTGCCAGACGACCTGTAAGCCAAAGATGTTCCGCAACAGAGCAAGGAAGCGATGGGTCCGTCTTATTCCCACCCTGTATTCTCCTTTTCACATGCACAGAGCCAGCTTCGTACCCAGCTGAGCCTCCCCGCCCAAGAAATAGAGTTTACGAGGGTCCATCTTCCCTCCGCCTCCCAGCTGAACGCGTGTTCCTCCACCCAGGACCGCGGAGTGGCAGCTGGACCTGCTCCTGGGCAAGGACGGAGTCACGGCTGCGTTTGTAAAGCGCCTTGTCCAATGCAGTCATCATTTCATTTGTGCTTTTCTGGGTGTAAAGGGCACAAATAAATCATAGTTTGGTGAAAATTACCGCTCGTGTCTAGCTTGCATTAGGTGTTGTACCCAACGGTAAAAAGAAACACTCTTATTGAGAAGGATGAAAGAAAATGCTTTTTAGATGAGATGATAAAGAGATTGTAACCATGTTAGGGGCTTGTGTGTACTGTGAGGAAGAGTTTTGTGCTTCCTCCCTGCTTGGTATGCAGGCTGTTATTTCCAGCCAGCATGAAAGAGTCCATGCGAGCGGCATTTCAGATGGATGATTTTCTTTCTTTTCAGCCCCTGGTATTAGAGCACATTCAGATGAGCTTCCAATACATTCTGCAAGACAATACCATTCAAAAATACATTTTAAATTCATTACAGGCACTGCATTGTGGCATTCAAAAAGCTACACTGAAATGGGAATAAAACAGGATTAGCAAAATTAAACCTCCTTTGCCACAGTAACTTGCAGCACTTGCTTGTGGCCATATATACGCAACAAAAAGACTAATAGAAGCGAATTACGAACAGATAAACGCAAGTATTTCTCTATTGCACGGAGCTTCCACTGCTTCGTAATCCCCACAACGCTGCCGCTCAGTTGCTTAGAAGCTGCTGAGACTCCAGCAAGGAGCTGAAGGAGTAACTCCGGCAGGAATGCCATGGGAATAAGCTGCTAGCAAACAGTCTTGGGATACTTTCTGGCTGTAACCTGGTTACATTTTCATCTATTCTATCTTTCCCGTGAAAGTGCGTGACGTGCTTCCATCACACTAGGAAATTCCTTCAGACGAAGGGTAAACAGCACCGCAAGAGAGGTCAGGCGTCAGCCGGCCACCACGCCACCGGCAGGCCACCGCGCCAGTCAAACCCAGTTTGCACGGGGGATTTCCAAGCGCCACGAGAAGGCAAATGGAAACGGTTGTGCCGTGCGTGCCGGGCTTGAACTTCTTGTGCCGAGAAGGGGCTGCAGAGCCGGACCCGAGCCGGGCATCGCGCTCCCCATCGCGCTCCCCGTCGCGCTCTCCCGCTGCTGCCAAGGGAGCCCACCCCGTCCCGCGTCCCTGGGACGTCGCCTGCTTCATCCCCTTCCTACGGGATGACGATGATGATGCCCCTTCAAAGCACTCCAGGGCCGGCGCGGTTATCGCCACGGACGCAAGACAATGGGAACGTCTTACCCTCTTTGTTTTTCTCGACCGTTGGTTTGCTTCGTGCCTTTGAAAACGCCGTGACCGGCTTTCGCTGCTTCCCAAAGACATTCGCGCCTTCCGTCCTCATACCGGTGGCCATCGCTAATTTTTAACACGTAAACAAGGTTTAACACAAGTGTTTCTAGGCACACCTTGGTGGAGCTGGCATCTTATATGCCTCTCCTACTCTGATATACAGAAATATAGGTATTTCCCATTTCTAGCGTACAGAGGCAGAGGAAAAGAAAGGCGACATTGAGGGAGATTTAAAATATCCTAAAATAAAAGAATAAACCTGGCATGCAAGATTTAGGAAGTGTATTAAGTTCTTTGCAGTCTAAGTCAATAAAATCTTTACAAACAGAGCGTTACTGAGAAATAAATGCATTTTACAGGGTTCTTAAAACAGTGACACTGACAGGTGCATCTTTAATGTTCTCAAAAAATTAAATAGTAGATCTAAACTTAAGTCCAATTGTAAAGAAAAGAGTAAATAATGCAAATGTGAGCTTTTCTGGATGACAGACACTTCTCCGTCTTGCTTCGTGTCAGTCCTTCTGTCAAGGTGACCCACCCTTTAACTTCCCATGCCACTTAGGCTGTGATTTGCCTTCATCTTTTGAGAAAATGGGATATAAGTGCTTCTGAGAGAAAATATATCCACCCAAAATTATTTATTTCACATAAGATGGCACAGAACCAAACATGAGAGAGTATGAACAAAGGAAAAAGGCAATGGAAAAAGATACGTTTCTTCCTTGATCTGCACATCACCTCTTTAAATTCATTTTATACAAATCGCATGCTAATAGTATTCAGCCAAAACCTCCTTGAACATGGAGAGACCTCCTGACCTTACACTGCATTCAAATTCCAATAATTTTCTGACAATTTTTCAGTTAAGTCATTTGAAGCTTGACCCTCACTTGGGATCCGCCAAACAATAATTAAATTAACTTCCAATCCATCTGCTAAAGGTTAATTTACGCAAACTACAAGGCTACGTCCCACCTTTCCCCCAAAAAACTCTGCTGTGACAGCATGCATGAGCTTGGAGATTCGTAACACAATGTGGTTTTCCACAATTAACATCTCCTTTCTCATTTACTCCTTTTTTAGCTACACCGTAACTAAAAGTTGATTGAACGTATCTCACCTGAAGCAAAATATTTAACCTGTTAAAGACCTTATAAAAGAATCAGGTCAAAGTTGACACAATTTTAGTTAATCTTTTATTAATAAAATAAAATGTACTTTTTAAAAAATCAATTTAAAGAGGGAAACCAAAGGAAGGCCAGACTCCACAAAAAGTTTAAGGCTTCAATTAGCAGTAAATTATTAATGGTAGCCCCTGTTTGTACAGTATAATGTTCATTTTTACCTCTTCCACTGTACTTCAGCTATACCCTGATGTTCATACAAATCAATCTAGGGCATCATTCCAGAGCCTGAATATTGCTTTTTTTCCTGCAGTTCTCCCCACTTGCCACTTTCAAAGAAAATTTCAGCTCTGCTCCAGCCTTCTTTTACCTAAATAACTGCAAACTCCGTTCCACAAACTCCAGCCCCCCAAAACCTGCAGCACCCTGCTTCACAAACCGGGGCAGCTGGAGCAGAAGGGTCGTCCTGGTCCTCAAACCACCCTACTGACGCATCTGCCGACACCCATATCGCCACCTCTGTTTCTCGAGCACCCCTGAAGCGGCAGCTAGCAGCAAAAGCTAGGCAAGAAGCTTTTCTATCCCGAGACGACGTTTGCTCTTTCAAAAATTCCACATTCGAAACGCACATGTGATTTCGGGCTTGCTCTCAGTCATGTCCTGGACCCTTTTTTTTCTGGGAGCGTTTCCAGTGGAAATGAAGATGTGCAGCGAAGCAGCGGTTCAGGAACGCTTTAGCAGTCGACGTTACTGCGCGCGGGCATGCCTTTGCTGATGCGAACCAGATTTGGGATGGCACGTCCGCACCCCTCAGGGGGTAAAGGCTTCCAGACGGCGTCGGTGTCCTCCACGCACAGACCATCTTTAGAGGAAAGATACGCCGCACGGTTTCACTCTCCAGCCAAGTTTTGAATTAGAAGACCTAGTTCAAATAATACTCCCTCCATCCAAGAGATGGCAACTTTGAGGGAATACATAAAAAGCCTGATATGAAAATATCTGGAGCGCAGTCATCGCCCGAGGCAATCGAGACGCTCAGCGGATGAACGCGGATGGCGCTGAAGGCAGCGGTACAGCCCGGGCAGCTGGTGATCAACACGACGTCGTTTCTCTACGCTCTCCCATGAGGCTCGCAACGTGACCGAATCGCATTACTCATTAATTACATCGACGACGTGTCTTCTTCATAGGTACTTCACGTCTCCCGCTTTCAACAAGCGGAAGGTGTCGGCATCCGGCTACTCCAAGGAGTCCCGGGGCTTCGGCAATGAGCCGGCGTCCCCTGCCACAGGGGGGGTTACCAGTTGGGACCACACCAACAGGGGAGCGGAGACTGGAACGGCAAGAAGTTGGTGACCACCATGGGCTCATCATGGTCAGCTCAGCCGAAGCTGAGCCTGGTGGGGGGAAAGAATTAAACCAACTAGAAATGCCGCAGAGCGCGAGATTTCAGTGCAGCGCTGGACCCACCCAATCTCAAAGACCAGCTCAGGGAAAACAAAAATGAGCTGGATGATTTACAGCCCTACAGTAAATTATTTCATACAGATCCACCTCCAAACCAGGGCGGTAGCACCCGGCTGTTCCCTGAGGAGACACTGGAGGCTGGCATGGGCTAGCTGGGAGTCACCTAGCCGAGCCCATAAGGAGCCACATTCCCATCACCTATTGCCTCCCCTCCAATAAATAACTAAATAAACCCACATACCTTTCATTTGGGAAAAGTCTGACATCTATAACAGGAACAAGCCCTTGTGTCTTTATCGTATGAAAAATTAAATAGCTAATTTATAGGCACAAAGCAGCTCTTGACTTTGGAATTTGCTGATCTCAGACTGCCCCAAAATAAATGCTGAGGCAGCAAAACTCTTGACCTTTCATTTGCTGAAGTTTATGATCTACTTAAAAGCAGGAGGATCCAAAAAAATTTGGTGATTCAATTATGCTAGATAGCATATTAAAAAATAATAAAGGAAATCCTCGCCCTAGCCTGAAAAAGCGAGAGACAGACAAGGAAGACAGGATCACTTGTTGCACTTGGCGCAACAAGCGGTTGCTCAGTGAGCCTGAACATGGCATGGCAAAATATCTATATATCCTATTTTTTTTAATTAGGCAGAACTTATAAAAATACCCTTATGGACCTCAGTAAATGAGAAACCAGTTCCCCTACAAGAAACTTCGGCAATGAGAGAAAAAAAATTATGCTAGCACAGCTGATGTTATATTACCTTGTTTGCAGAGAAGAAAACATCTGTACGCAGGTGAATTCTGCGCTGTAAATTCCTGGCTTTATATCTGCAAGACTGATGGGTTTCACCAGCAGGTAACCAATAAATAAATGTATTTTTAAAAATATCTGACATATCTGTCCCTGTGTGTCCAAAACCATTCTCAGCAGTTTTCAGACGACTTCCTTGATACATTCCTATTAATTTCTTTAACTTGAGGCCTTGATGACTTTTCCTTTTGAAATGAACCCTGCTGTACTCTTGTATTTAGCGCTCTTGTTCCGCTCTCCAACCGAGCCATGTCCTCCTCCAGCTGATAATCTCCATTCTTTTATCTTCACAATCCTACTTCATTGTGTTTTGCTGAAAAGACTTCCCAGGACAGGGAGTCTGAAGACTCTTCTCTCTGCTCCTTTCTCTCCGCAAACGATGGCTTGGAAGATTCAGGTTGGCCATTAGGAAAAGCCTTTTGACTGGGTGGGTACTGGGTTACTGGACCAGATTGACCACAGATTTGCTGGAGGTTTTCAGGACCGGTGTAAGCAAGGCCATGCTTGACCCAACCTGGGGCTGGTGGGGTTGGACTGGATGGCTCCAGATGTCCTCCCAGCCGGCATTTCATCTCCGTCTCGGAATAGTTTGTGCTGTAACTCATTTCTCAGACCCCCACCTCACTCCACAGTCTCTGGCTGTAACCTTCTTCGTGTCAGACATAATCGCTTTCCAAAGACTTTGGATTCTTCCTGATGGCCTCCACACAGAAGTTTCCTTGGCACTTGGTAGGACACCAGAAACCTTGGAGGGGTGGGAGGGGAGAGGGTGGCATTCATACTTTTCCATTGATGGATATCTATACTGTAGCCTATCAGTCAAACAGAGAATGTTAAGATGCCTCATAGGACCATGAAAATTTACATACCACATCGGCATGACGCTAAGCAAGCACTAAATAGCATCTAGCTGACATTTTTTATTAACTTCGTGCAGAATTTGACCTACCATAAAATTATTGAGGCTTTGGTTAGAAAATTTCCCTGGATTATAAACATCTATCCTATAACAACACCCAGTCACTATAAAAAAAGCAAAATAATATTCTTAGCTATCTTTCTTATCTGAGTCTTCTCAAGCTGCTTCAGACATTTCTCACAGTCAACCACTGCTCCTTCTCCTAAGAGAAGCTACACTTTAGTAGCAGACACAAAAACAATATTCATAAAATCAATTTATGTTACTAATAAATATAAGCTTCCCCTCTTCCGAGCTCTTTCAAAATATTAAATAATCCATCACTTCTGCAGCTTCATTTTACAGATGCCGAGAAGCCTGCAGAAGAGCATTTTGATGACGGGCTCGAGGTAAGCAAGACCATACTGGCAGGACCAAGATTCAGCTCCTGAGCATCAGACTTGCTGCCATCACCGTATTTTTTCAACAGAGAAGACTCAAGTATTTAAGCATCTTTCGGAGATGGAGGCTCCCATCTCAAAGAGTTTAAAGCATAATTTAAAAGTGGGATGTGGTCAGCTAGAGAAACACCAGGTTGGAAAAAGAGTTGAAGGCGACACCGTTACAGCAAGCTGAGGACGTGGTCGCTTGCGGACGGCATATACAAATCACGCCAGCTGCACGAACTCTTGTTTTCATTTCAGGCTACAGTATCACATTTTCTTTTCTTTTCCACTGGGTCAAACTAAACTGTATTAACCACTTTCTAACAGAAAAATTTCAATACCAGAAAAAGTCATGTTACCCTCAAAGACGTGCTTTAATTTACGTTTTGCTCCAAAATTTCCAACCACTACCACTAATTACCTTCCTTCAATTTTTGTAATTACTCCCCTCAGTATGGGAGAATCACTTTCCAACCATATCCTGAATATTGAAAACATCACTCCTTCCCACGCACTGCAATAGGATAAAGATCTAAATTTGTTTCTGAGTGGATTACACCGTACAAAGTTGACATACCAGAAATACAATATTCCTGGAATTAGAATCAGATGAAGGCAGAGATGTCCTTTTAATAAAAGATGGGTCAGAATCCTCTCGGCTTTATTTGCCCAGCGTTCAAATCCACCGCACTGCAGGTTTCGACTGCGTGATTTATGACTTCCAGCCATGGTTGTTCCTCATTGCCCTCTAACGATCTCCTCCCAGGTCCTGCTTTCTGGTCGCAGGCTTTCTTCTCCGGTCCAGACTGGAAACCCAGGGCAAGGTCCAGGAGCAGGAGGACGATGGAGCCATCCTCCAGCTCCAGCCCCGCTCCCCTGGCAGGCGGCACAGCAAATCCTTCCCTCTCCTCTCTTCTCCTTCGCTCATGTTGATGCACGGACAAAGATGGGGTATAGACACTGGGAAAATGAAGATTAACAGTGCAAATGGAAGGGATCAATCCTCCGTAATAGTCCCTTCTTCCTTAATATTTTGCAATCTTTGTTCTAAAACAAAGCCGTACCGGGGAAGACGAAGGAGAGCACAGGCTAAATCTGTTAGCGGAAAGGCAGCTTTGGCAAGAGGTCTGTTTATCATTCTCTTTTTGTAATTTCGTGTTGGCGAGAGGTACTGTATTAATGAGCCCAGGAGACCGAAAGTCTTTCCTACCCATAGGACAGGCAGACGCTGGCATTCGTCCACCCTGTTTGGAAATCAATCCACACGGAAGAAGAAGAAGAACAGACCCCAGATTTATGCTGGTCTTAGTGTGCCTGGTGCTACTAAGTACCACCAATACCTGGTTAATATACGTTGCAACTTGTTACCACTTGAAAAACAAGTAGAAGAACGCTGTTAGCTTTTTCGGGTGAAAGTTGCCAAGTGCCGAACAAACAGAACTCAAGAAAATAAGATATTCACAATAATCACAGGCAGAGCTCAGGCAGGGTTTTATTTCCTAAGGAAATATGGGACAGTCTGGGCTAAAAAAAAACAAAGAGGGATGCACGCCCAAAGGCAGCGGTGTTGCAATTATTATTACAAGCCATCAAAATAAAGATTATTCAAACTGAAAATATGAAATTCAGTAGTCGATTTAAATTCTAAAGACTTACTTAACCACCTTCAGCTCCCAAACATCAAAGCGGAGTGGGAGACCGGGTGGTCTACAGCCACCTCCCCTCCCCTGGCCCACAAAAGCTTTGCACTGCTTTGGCTGAAGGTTGAGCAGCGCTGGTGGGGATCACCTCCCCACCATGACGTCCCACGCATCCCACCAGCTGCCTCCATGACCAAACTGGTGCTCCTGGGCGGCTGCGGGTGGGTGAAGGAGCTGACCTTCGGCATCCTCCCTCCCTACCAGGAATGCCCACCGCCTTCCGTACATACGCCCTACTGCTCTAGTACGTATCCAACTCACATCGTACCTGAATTCTTTACGACTTGGTATTTCTCCTAGAGACTCTGAGCCTAAGCCTCTATGGGTGGATGCTGCAAAAATATGCGGTAAAACAACATATAACCAGCGTAAGGGAAAGAAAGTTTGCATCGGGTGACTGTGACCAATCACTTGAAGTCTTTAAAGGAAGACTACGTACGTTTATAAAGCTGTACTAGGTCTCAAACACAAGTTAAACATTCAATACAGGAATTACCAAAGGTTAGTAGCAGACACCATACAAGAGACAGGAGACCAAGATCTGGGAATGTATGATATGACTCTATGATGCATGCAATATGCAGTCCATTAACATATTTGTTTCATAATCGCTGTAAAACCCAAGAATTTTTCAGCCTGCCATTACAGCGGATTTTGCAGTGCTTTTATTCACCTACACACTCATTCAGGTTTCCAGTGAATATACCCAGCCCAGGAGGCCAAAACCAGGAATGCTTTTGCAGCACACACAAAGGAAAGGGCTGAAAGGCCACAGCAAGTCAACAATTAAGACTTTTCATAGATTTCCGGACTTTCCTTCGCAAACTAAAGAGTGAGAAGAGATTCAATGAAGTTTGAAGGAGCTTACAGCTTGCAGTTTATATCAGCAAAAAAGAATTGCTAAATCCCCAGCCGATGATTCAGGCTGGCCAGACAACCCAGCTTTGCTTTCTTGTTTTCCATCTGGGGGGGCAGGGGATAAGGCCAGTTCGGGGATTGAATGGCACAGCAGAAACTAAAAGCAGAGCAGTCATTCCCTTCTTCCTTAAAATAACAGTGTATGCTGACAGTAAAAAAAACCCTGAAAAAGTCTTCAAGGTCTCTCGGAAATGTTTAAAAGGAAAAGCTTACTCTGAAGCAGCTAAGCAAATATTGGTCTTCACACGTGAACATTTCTATTCACCTCGAATTGATTTCTCCTGCGTGTGAGGTCAAGGATACGTGGGGCCATTTGAACAACCAGGGCTTCAGCATCCGTGTGTAAGAAAAAAAAATAATCCTAGTGTTTTATTTAAAATATTAACAACGTGATACTCGCGTGAATCCAATAGGAGACGATGCTCTCGGTGTCTAAGAGTGAAGTAGGATTTCCAATCGCAATTACTGATATTTTCGGTAAAAGCAATACCAAAAAAACTAACACGTTCACTTGTTGAAGGATATTACGCAATGTTAAAACTCAAGAGGGCATCCAGCAATGATATGATTAGTTTAATTCACTAATCTGTCATTCATATTTGCTTTGGCTTGAAGGATGCCAGAGCCTCCACGCTGATAGCTACAACGCCTTCCAACATAGCAGTGATAAAAATCTTATTTTCTATCAATCAGTGTCCCTTTGATGCTAAAAAAAGAATGTCTTAAGTTTCCATTTGCCACAAAATGCCTTTATTTCATGTTAATCCCTATTGTAAGAAATCAATTTTGCAACTTAACAGATTCAGTGAATTTCTGTTTTTTAAATATCACCTACAGTCAACAGGTTCCCCCATATCTTACACACATTCTGCCACCACAACTCGGAACGTCTCTACAAAATCTGTTTCATTGTCAGCTTGCCTAAGCTTTCTGTATTTTTAATATCATTTCAGTAGTATTACAGGTACAAAGGCAAAAGTTTAACTGAAAACAGAATGTATAATCTCCAGGTAATGGCCTTCTCCAAAATACACTGAAATTAAACTTTAGCATCTACCTATGTCTTCACACCATAAATAACCGAACAGAAGACACCAAAACATACACTTGCTGCTGCCTTATACCAAAGCCATCACGAAATCAAGCGCTTGTCCGTGTCCAGATAGATAGTCAGGGAGGTATTACCTATGACCAATAACTTAATTAGTCTTAGAATTCAGTGCTACAGCTATTTTATAACACACTTAGGTGCAGGCTTAAGCACACAGAGATGTCTGTAGCCTCACGGCTTTACATTATAAACTCTACAGAGCAAAGTCTTTTGTATATTCTGCAAAGATCCTCGCATATGTTAGACCGTGATCACATGATTTACAGACGCACACACACCCCTTATTTATGCATTTTGAAAAAGAAAAAAGAAAACCATCAGACCTTTGATTTGCAACCAATTTGTGACACATTTATTTTCATGCTGATAAGCATCATCTCTGTACATAATAACCTTTTTGCCATCATTCTTCATAACAATTCAATTCATATCTTAAATTAACTCTATCGATCATATAACAGGTGCACACAACCTACTCAAGAGATTTCCTTTCTCCAAACTTTTCTCTGCTCTGACAGTGCCCAATTTGATATTACCGGTGATGAAAAACACAGCCTGGTAGGGGACTAATTTTGGTAAGATTCACTCTAGGTTTTAACGAATTCACAGGTTTGGTTTTACATGCTTGGAAAATAAGCTCATTATTCCCAGGCAGTGTTTTGTGAAATATTGGGTGGCACGTATTTTTCTTAAGAAAGAGCAGAAATCGAGTTCCTGGTTTCAGTTCAAAGATTAATTCAGTTTTAAGAGACGATTCCAACAGCAAGGAAGAACGATGCCTGGAGAGCTAACAAGGACCTGGGATCTAGAAAGAATCAAATATATAGTAAGCGTAGGAAAATCCCCTGCAGCCCAGAAGGCAGCACGCCCCGTTAGTAAGACCGAAACCAGGCTGGATGTGCATCCTCTGGAAGACCAGTCCTAAGACGTTCGACAACGTGACCGGCACAGAAAAGAGAGGGAGAGCACAGGGCAGGACCTAAGTGATCTTCACACGGATTGCCAGGCAACACGAGCGAAAAAAAATGTCCTTGATGGAAAGAAGAGGAGGGCAAATGGTGAGAGTAATCATGACCTCTACGATCTGGAGAGCCTGGGAATATACACTTCATAAAGAACGAGCATTACACAGCAAGACACTTCCCCAAGGTCCCCCCTTTCTTTCTTTTTTTTTTTTTTCCCCCCAAATAGACTTCCTTCAATAACGACAAAATAATCTGGTTATTCCTTTTCAATTCATAATACACACTTAGGTATTATATTTAAATATAAGTTTTATATTTAACTTTCTTTACATATACGAATGAATTTAAACAGAATGGTGCACGGGTGCAGAAGTCAGAGCACAGTGCATGACACCCCATGAAGCATCCCAATATAAATTTCCTGGGCACAGGGGCCCCTGCATTACTGGGGCCGTACTTCCCCCACCAGCACCCTTCAATGTGCAAAATGCTCCCAGTCCAATTACAGGGGAAGACGCACGACACACGGAGAAGAAGATGCACTTCACACCCCTCCGTCTTCTCTGGAAATAATAAAGCAATAGTGCCTAGATTTAGATATCTGTACAACAGCGTCAGACTTTTCCCTCTAATGTGGCTGAAGGCTACAAAAATGTAATTAGAAAGCTTTCTAGGAGTGGCACTTTAATTTCACCCTTAGGCAATCTGTTTGCCACAGGCAAGCAATTAAGTGAACGCGTACCTTCGGCGTTTAAGCCCTCTGCAGAAGCGGCCCAGGTTTCCCCCAGCTAGCGCTATTAGTTTTCAAATTAACACCAGACCACGCTGAGCGCACACAAAACCGCAGGTATTTGAGCCCCGCGCGGATGAGTAGGGCCTTTTCCACCTCCTGGCGAAGCTGCCATTGATGCCCACTGGTCTCACGTCCCTGCTTTGTTCAGATCAGCCTACGCAGAAAGCATCCGTAAAAAAGACGAAGCGTGTGCCTGCACCTCTACTGGTTTTTTTTATCTGATGCGAAATACTTGTTACTGGCTGAAAGAGAGAGAAAGGTATGCTACGGAAGAAAAGGAATGACGGTTTTTGAAGGATTTTATTCTGCAGAGAGAGGTGAAACCTCCAAGCATTTCCATTGGAGAACACCAAATCTTGGCAGAGGCAAAACATCTGTCAAGGCAGCCTTGTAGAAGGACCGAAGCAGAACATCAGGCGGCCAAAGTCACTGAACTCTGCTCCTTCTCATCCCTCCCAGTGGCACCAGCTCCACAGCTCCGCTGCTGAGCTCTTGCTGTCGGCTGACCCAGGACTTGTAATCTCCTTCTGCTGGAGTGTGTTTGATACAAACGCTAATCCTCCTGATTTGCAATTCACTGTTGCCATCTGATTTTGAAAAATCTTCTGCAGACATTGGAGGGGGGGGGGGGAATAGAAAACTGAACACGAGAGAGAACTGCCAAGTCTGTGCTGCCAGTTACCGGCAATTAAGAGGCAAGCAAAAATACTCATCAGCCCCTGTGCCGTCTTGCAAATCTGAGTGGACACCATTGACCAAGTCGGCTTCCCATGCCTCTCCGCCTTTCCGCATCCCGTTGCGTCCAGCCTGCCTTCTCCATCTCACGGCTATCGAATAATCTGCGTGAAATGAGTTCATGACTTCAGTCTAGATCACAGTAAATGGACGTTCCCATCCACAGCGGGCAGGAATTGCCCCATTACCGGCCGTTAACAGGAGATCACACGTACAATCGAACGACCCGCCGACCGAGCCACAGCCGCCGCGCAGGGAGAAAACGGCCACCAGCCCGCCCCGACTCCGTGCCACGCCAAGAGCGCTTCGTCGCTTCGAGGGCTGTAGGTCAGGCACGGCTCACCCTTAAATTCACCCTGCCCTCAACACAAGCCCATACAAATTGCAAAATGACGTTCAACCCCGACGGAGTTTCCCTCCTGCAGCGTGGACCACGGGCGAGACGGCGACCTTCACAAGCTTCGTGACGGACTCCAAGAGATGACAGTCCGTGCTCGTAGCTCATGAGGAACTTTCCTCCACAGCTGCTATGTGGAGGAGGAGAGTCTCCCTAGAGGTCTAGAACAACCAAAATAACACACTTCCTTAAGTTCCGTATCTAGTAAATTAGATATTTTATTAGATATTATTAAAATGTCAGGTGAGGGCTTCGTGACAGTCTAATGGCCAACTGGATAAGGTGAATCTCCTGTACAGAATTATTCTTCTGATACTGATTTATAAAACATTGTGACAATCTTAAAAATCCTGGGATCAATAGGAAAGCCATTTAAACTGAAGAATGCTACTTGAGAAACGCAAGAGGACTGGATTAGAAACGAAGAGGGGGAAATTACAGAGTCGGAGGGAAGTGCTACAGAATGCAAAAGCAGAAAGTATATCTCCAAGTTCAAAACCAGGAACAGAGGAGGCTGAGTCAGAGCAGCTATATTTGGTATAAAACCAGAAGAATCATTCCTAAAATAGGTTAACAAAATACTAAGAAGGAGAAAAAGGAAATTCCATCTTGGATATAGAGAGACAGACTTCATCTCAGAGAGTTTAACATGGTAGAAAAAGCTCTGGGGTCACTAGCATCCAAAGCTAAAGAAACACTGGTGTAGCTGAAGCGGATCTTTGTTAAACATAATCCTGGAATTACAAAAGAGCCACATGAAAATACAACTCTATATCCAATCTTGTAATCCAGTATTTAACACTTGCTTTCACTAGAAAAGAAAAAGCATCCTGTTTTTTTTTTAAGGCTGTTCAGTGTTTTTTCAAAAAACAAAGTAAGGCTTCAGATGAATGCAGCACGAACTCTGGTGTTTTACTTTCCCAGGGGTAATGAGACCGAGAAAATATGTGGAGCCCAGGAAAGGTTTGGGAACTCTCAATATTCCCGAAAAGATGGGGCTCACGGCTGCTTCAGCAGCCTCTGCCCTGCAGGGGTGGCCTTTTTAGCAAGCAGAGGCTGCCGAGAAACAGCCTAAGATCCTGCAAACCTCTTCCACTGCATGTTCTCCCTATACATCACGCTTCATATCCCGCGCGACTTTGGCAAATCACTCGATTATTTGGCTGTTAATTACAGCTACACGTGGCTTTTTTCTCAGCGTCAGACTCCCAGCAATTATACATCTTATTGTTTTACTTTTGTTAACCTGATGTCTACCCCCACGTCCCGCTTCCCAAGAGCCGGCTGGAAGTTGCGCGGCAGCTAGGGTGGGTTTAGCTCCCTCCTGACCAGCCGAGGTGATTTTGAGGTGATTTGGTTAACGAGGTCATCTGCTGGTCCATGCCTTATATATCCTACGTATATTCCTGACATAGGTTGTAGACTTCACACGGGTCCGTATAATTTCCTGACAGACCCACCACCGATCAGTCCAAAGACACCAACTACCAGAGGTTTCAGGTTAATCCAAAGCTGCTCCACGTAATTAAACTAGCCCCAATTTCTGAACTATGTCATGAATCCTTTACTGGGGAGAACGTATGCAGTAAATCAAGAATACAGACCTCTGTGAAGCGCACGCTCTAGTTTACCTGGAAGCTACAGGCCTGATGGAGACATTGCCGCGAGAAGCCCCACAGTCTGGCTGAGAGAAAGCCGGGCTAGATGCACTGAGCAAGCCCTCCGAGCCTCTAAAAACCGATTAAATCTGTTCAGCGGGGAGGCCGAGGAAAGCCTCCCCGCAAGGGAAGCAAGGGAACGCAACCGCCTGCGCCTCGGCAGCTCACCCACGCTCACCGTCACGGCTTGTTCTTGCTCCCTAAGTTGCAAACGAGCTGAAGATGAATCATTACGGATCTGTGGACTTTCAGAACAAAGGATCGTTTTTCCAGCTCCGATCTTCCGTATCTTTTGGCTGGCTGGATGAGCAGCGCTGTGCCAAGAGCAGGTATTTCACCCACAGATACTACAAAGGCAATTTACAGGCTTGGATTCAGTAGGAGGACAGTAAGAAGTGCTAGTTCTTCACTCAGCATTGCCCTGAAATACATCACGTTCCCATAACCAGCACGGCTTTTAATCTGTCTCCCAAAATAAACTACCCCATTAGGAGTAGCCAAGTTTCTGTAACTTCCAAAGCAGATCTCAGTAGTTTCTTTTGGAGAGTTCTGCTATAAGCTTACGAATGTTTTTAATTTGGTTCCAACGCTGTGAACAATAACTTTTTACTTGCCAACGTGTGGATTTGCACTGATTATTAAATGAGGCATGAAAAGCAAACTAAATTGCACTTATGGGAGTTTGCATCAGCGGAGTGCTCTCCATCCCAGTACCGGAGCGCCGTGACAGCTGTCGCACACAAACCACCTACCAGCTTTACGGGAGACAGCAGTCGAGTATAAAACAAGGCAGCTCTGGGGAGCACAACCTGGGCTCATCACCATGCGCTGGCACCCTGGCCGTATGGCAGCGGAGGAGATACGCCCAAGGGAGCAGTCATGCCGGTGTCGACAGACACCTCTTCTTGGCCACCAGGGCAGCAGGAGCTTGATGAAACCAAACGGTGAAGGAGGGAGAGGAGGAGAGCTGCCACCGAAGGACAACTGGAGGTGGACAACAGCCTCTCCTACAGAATGAGAAACAACACCTAGGGCAAAGACAGGCTGCAAAGGGCTTACGTGTGAAAGGACGGAGGAGGGGAGGCAGCAGAAGGATGTAAACAGAGGGATGACTTGGGCAAAGGACAATCAAGGAAATTATTTATGCGGTCCAAGGGATAAATAGCCCCTTACAGAGCCCTCTTCCAGCCTACCACCACCATTAGCCGGTTAGCTAGCAGAGCTGGAACTGAGTAATTTGGAATAAACAAACACGAACATTGCAATTTCTTCCTCATGGGTACAAACACATCCTGCAACCCCTGTCCAGCTGAAAGGAGAAGTGTCACCTCCCTTGCGCTGGCTTTGAGCTAACAGACACGACAAATGGGATTACCTGCCACTGTCCTATTTCCAGAGGAGTTGGTAAGCCGAAGGTAATAACATGCGCATTATCATCCAAACAGCCTTGCTATAAACCCTACAGTCAGGTATCTCCTTGTAAGATACAAGTTCGGCCTCTATCAGAAAAGATAAAGAAAAAGGAAGATTTACGGTTAAAATACCGAATTCCATCCTAAGGGATCTGAGTTTAGTTCCCAGAGGTACCTCTGATTGTGAGATAGGGACACTTCTTTCGAGAGATATTAAGAGCACATGGAAAGGTACAAGCTGCTGCAGCAGTTCCCTATGGATGTACTCGTCTGAGCTGCCAACGGACCTGGAGATCCACAGAGTCCCAGCCAAGGCTTTGCTGGGTTTTGTATCAGTGGTATTAATGGATACTTCAAGGCTTGCAGCTGGCAAACACCCTATACAGAGCTCCCTCACCTCCTGAAATTGCATATGAGGAGTCTGGGAATAAAAAAGGGATACTATGGAAGAGTTTCAAAAGTGACTTCTGCTGCAGGGCAATGCACTTCCCCGAGGGTAAGCAGCATTATGGAAACAACAACTAAACTATCTTGGCCAAGGAGGCCAAACAAGGAGGACTGGAGTTTTCCAGCCGGGTGGGCAGGATTTCTCCCAACCCCACATATTCCTGGAGAATCTCAAGATCCAGAAAGCGGCCGATTACTCATCAAGCAACGAAACCATTTCTGTGGACCACTTCTTCCACTGCACAGACACAATCAGCGTCACCAGGAGGGGTGCCCACAGAATCCCTCGTTACTATACCGGGAATATGAACCGGCAAATGGCAACCCTTAAGCAACGAGGAAAGAAAACTATTCGTCTTTTAAACCGGGAAGAAAACAACCCCGTTTTCCACTCCTTACTTCAGCAGTCTCGGCAGCTGCGGCTGCCCCCAGCCAGCCAGGGACACAGCGGTGCGAAACTAGTCATCGTTCTACCTGCAACACGCGGGAGCCCAGCAGAAGCAGAGGGGCGATGAAGAAGATTCGGCAAAACCAGCTCGCTCTCTCCTGCAGCGAAGAGAGAGATCTCGGGCAGCCGCAGCGTCTGCTGGGCTCAGACGCGTCTGTCAGCTCGTGGGAGCTAGTGCAGGCGACGAGGGGACAGACCTTACCCCTGCAACCCACCTTCTACATCCTTCTACCAGAGAATGCCGTGTCTAACCCACAGCTCCCTAACTTGCCTCCGGGAAAAAAAGAGAGACTGCAAAAGGGATTATAGTCTGCTGCAGGAACCTTGCTTAATCTCAGCGCGATCGCTCCGGATCACTGACTTGCTGTCCCTGCCTTCCCCATCCCAAAGCTGTGCCCGCGAGGAAATGCCTAGATGACTCCCGCATTTGGGGAGCTTGGCGGGAGATGTGTTTCACATCGTTTTTCAGGAAACGCCTCCACTCTCCCTTCGTTCAGGTGAAAATATGAAATCCTCAAGTTGAGAGCCTGAGATTGTGCTGAAAGAAAAGATACAGCAGTAAATAAAACGGACCTGGGCTCCCACCAGCTACGTACAGCCTGAGCTGCAGGGAAGATGATGAGTTCAGAAAGCAGAAACGGAGAGCAGGAGATACAAATAATGTGTCTTTACTGTTTTCTGTTTAACACAGGTACAATTTCACAGCAGTGGAATGAAGTCTGGAAAAAAACCCACAAAATCACTGCAGAGGATGCCGCTAATTCTCCTGGACAAGGGAATAGGCTGTACGAGGCGGCAGTGGAAGCTCTGACTCTGTCTCCATTTGAACTCTCAAGCTCTGGATTTTGGTCCACGTCTGATCTTTCAAATGTCACACAGGAGGCAGGCAGCTCTGTGGTACGGACGCAGGACGCAGCTCAATCTCATGCTCAAAGCTTGTTTTCGGGCATCCAAAGCAGGTGTCCGTAGCCATTCAGCAGAAGCTCTGGTGGAACCTGGAGGAGCTCAGAACAAGGGCTGAGGCTGCTCAGAAATGGTATCCTAAGCTAAATCCATCCGGGAGCAGGGCATGGTCATTGCTTATTAAGAATGAAGTGGTAATTGCAATGATCTCCACGAGTGCAGCACCAAGCGCCTGCTGCTCTTCCTATCCAGTACCAGCCAGGCAGAGGTTCTGGAGGACATGGAAATCACACACTTTACTGGGTCAACCCAAAGCAAAGGGGTTCAGCACCCTCGATGACGCACCGAGAGCTCAGTGAAGAACCATGCCCGCTCGTGATGAATCCCAGGGCAGGGCAAACAGGAATATATAAAAACCTAACGGTCAGACCAATGAAATGAGACACCAAAAGACAACTTAAACTGGCATCCTACCTCCAAAGGATGCCAGGCCTGTAAGGACACATGGAAAGGACAAGCGTGCTGTGCTGCTGCCGCACAGAGCACCCGCAACTCTGGCCAACTGCTCTTCACAGGTTCCCTGAGAAAGAAGGATTCAGCAGCCCTTGAAGACTTCTTCTACGAACTCTTCCAGTCACTTCCGAACCAGCGCAAGCTCTCACCCTCTGCACCGCGCGGGGACTACGAGTCCAACTGCTGAACCACACGTGGGCAGAGAACAACCCTTTTCCAACAGGCCTGCTGCCAGCTGCGCTCAGTGGCCCTCAGTTCTTGCACCGTAAGGACCGACTGCTTGCCTTCCCCACACTACCCACGATTTTACAGGCATGCAACCTTCAAATATGTCAGGAGCACATATATACCGCCACGCCTGCCACTACGGCATCCCTGCGTCTATACTAACAGCACTTAAGTGCAAGGACAGACATCTTCCCAGTCACAACGGACAGAAGAAGGTGGATCTTCTCAGCCTGGGGAAAAGAAGGCTCCGGTGAGACCTTCCAGCAGCCTTTCAGCACTTAAAGGGGGCTTATAAAGAAAGATGGGGACAGACTTTTTAAACTAAAAGAGGGGAGATTCAGACTAGATATAAAGAAGAAATGTTTTACGCTGAGGGAGATGAAACCCTGGCCCAGGTTGCCCAGAGAGGTGGTCGATGCCCCATCCCTGGGAACATTCCAGGTCAGGTTGGACGGGGCTCTGAGCAACCTGGTCTGGTTGAAGATGTCCCTGCCCATGGCAGGGGGGTTGGACTAGATGACCTTGAAAGGTCCCTTCCAACCCAAACCGTTCTGTGATAAGATTGGATTCGTTCTCCAAGAACATTTCCAAAGAAAAACCGTCATAAATCTGGCCTCAAGAGAGCAGCATGAGCAAGAGCTGATCTGTTCAGTAAGCCTTCCCCGCGGGGTGCATGGATTGCCTTGGACCTGAGCTGTTCATGGTGTGCCATATGCAGAAATAATAAGCCCTTGGATATTACAGGCTTAAGGATGTAAGTAATCACCCGATTACGCAGTTACTTTGCTATGACCTACTTCCTTTTTAAAATATCCCCTAGACTCCATGACACAGCAGATGAGAACTTCCAGGTCCTTTCAGCATTTACCAGAAGAGCTTCCTGCAGGGAGCGATCGGTGATTTACGCCAGGGAGGAAGAAGAAAGGCAGCTGGAGTGGATGTTTCATGGTAGGGTTTGGATTGCTTAGCTCGTGGAGTGAGCTAGAAAAGGCAGCAGCAAACTGACGGGTTTTGCCCTCTCCTGTTAGGTGGAAATCACAGGGTCTAATTAAGCAATAGGAGTTCTTGATAATATGTTTTAAGGGATTATATCATGCTTCAGCAGAATGGGGCACGCAGCCAGAATACATTCATCCTGTTGATAAGGCCAACGCCCACAGTAAATACAGTTATTAACAGTCTGAGCCTGTGCGAGATGCTCTAATGGAAAGCTGTAACTTGAGAATAAGCCAGAAGCTCGGAGAAGCCCGTGGTGGGTATTTAAAACCTTGTTCCCTCGGGCAGTGGTAAACGACCTTCTTGAAGAGGGTACATAATTAATTTTATGGAGAGAAGTGAACCTAAATCCTTTCAGCTGCAGCTTGTATGTGATGGAATGATATAGTTGGGTTTCAAAGACTGTCCTGGTGTCCAGGGTCTGTCCTTGGGCATTGGGATGGTGTTGATCTCCTTTTGTGTGTAGATTCTGGAGCTGGATCCCTTGACCTTGTGCAGTTCATGGCTTGCTTTCTGTTCTCATTCATCAGTTTGTGGAGCAGCAATAAAACTCTGCAGATGTAAGACCCCTTCTAGCAAGTTGGTGCATAAATGCTTTTTCTAGCAAATGAGAGCCTTGGGGTTGGAATTTAGGAGGAAGAAGAAACTGAAAAGTGAGAGCACATCTACACTTCCCTGCTAAAAATTACTAGTGTAGAGGGTGTTGTCTCCCTGGAGTACAAAGCTGATGGGTGTCTGAAAACTTTCTACTGGGCAGAGCTGGAGATAAAGTAACTGGTGGGGTGGGTGACTATTCCACTCCCCAGAGCAGGGAAGGTGTATGTAGGTGACTTAGTCCACCTCTGCTGCAGAAACGTATCTTCATGGGACTGGTTACTGCTGTAGTTATGGTTTTGGATAGGGGCTTCTCTTGGAGAGTTCAGATTTATACGTTCACTTGAACTGGGGGCTTTCTGTGGTGGAGGCTTGCGTAGCTGGGTGCTCTGCAGGACTGTGGTCCTCTCGTGCAGTAACATGGAGGATGAGGCCGATTTTTCTGGAAACTGTGTTAGTATCTGGCTTGGATCTTACAGTAGATTTCAGTTCTAAGACACGTGGTGAGAACTGTGATAGAGCTGTAACAGTCAGCCAAATGTGAGGATTTAACACCACTTTCTGCTTCCAGTACAGTCCAGAGAGTAACTTTGGGATCCAGCTGTCACTGGAAGGCTCCAACTTTGCCCAGGAATGTGAAATTTGCATTTTCTGGCTTGAGTGGCATTACTAATGGTTTGGTTGAATGGTTTCTAGATCCCTTTGATTTCCTGGTTGCTCTTACAAAGCCAATGCAGTTAATGAAAAATGGGGAGGAGGGGAGTGACTTTTCCGTTGTTAATGCAAGAATCCTCCAAAAAAACAAATGTGGCAGAGTGGTGGTGGAGTGCCTACATTAACTCTGTATTTGTGGAGTCATCAGGTCTAATATTTCTAAAGGAATTTTTTGGGGGGGTTAATTTAAAACGATTCTCTTTAACCTCCTTCCTCCACACATAACAAGGGGTGACCCTTGTAGGAACTGCAGTGCGTCTCCCACCTCCGACCACGTTTTCCTCCTGCCCCAGGCTGCAGCCAAGCCCAGTACCAAGCACCCTGGATTTTTGGAGATGGCGGGGAGGTTTTTCTTGCGGGAGATGCTGGTGGATGGATGCTACGTGGGCCAGGCTGTGGGGAGGCGAGAGCACCTCCAAGTCCTTCTGGGACCGCGGGAATGGAAATTGCATCCCAGCAGATGTTTTGCCCACGACAATATTGGGCTAAATCTGTACTGTGGAAGTACTACAGAGGAAATCTAACGCTTGCTGTGGCCAAGGTGGCTGGGTTTTTTTTCCCTTTTTTGGGGTGTGGGGGGGTGGTGCTTGCCTAACTGGCCATGGGTACAATGAGGTGCCGGACGACTGCCTTCCTCCATGTGCAGGAATGGAGGCTGTTTGGTGTCTTGAAGAATTGAATCCAGTGTAAATTATCACTCTGGCTTCTTCTGTGAGCTGTTAGTTAGGCATCCATTGTTGTTCCTTTTTATTTTATTTAAAAAAAAAAAAAAAAAAAAAAAATCCTTTCCGTGCCCTTCTCAAAGCATGTGGAGATTAGGAATTGCAAGTAATCCTCTGAAATGATTATCGACTGAGAATTGTTCGGAAATGATGCTGTTTGCTGACTTGACGGATAAGACCCTGGAAGAGCGCGGTCTAAGCTGTACCCACCATCTGTCCTTGTCACATCACGGTCACTGCGAGGCTTACCTGCACCTGCAGTGGTCGAAAGCCAGATGTATTTTTAGACAACGTTTAAAGAGACATTGTCGAAAGCCTTTCATGCTGTCTCATGGGGACAGGAGTGGTCGCGCAGAGGACTTTTCTCTCGTACCGAGAGCTCATTTGGGAATTGTGGGAAGCACAGGCGGGATGCTGATGCAGTGGGAACTGGGACTGTGGTGGCTGCAGCAACTAAAGTGCTAGCCCTGATGCTGCTGAGCAAAACTGTTAGCTCGGGCTGTGCATATTGGGAGGACTGAATTTACCTAGGTTGTTCTCTCTGATTTGTTATTGCTGCTTTTAATTTTAAAAAGAAAATTAATAGCTCCTAAAAAAAAAAAAATCACAGAGTGAGGAGATATGCAGGAAATGGTGAGTCTGCCTAAAAACAGTACGATGCAGAGTTCTCTCTTTGGGGGTCCAAACACCGAAACGTTGACCTGGTGCTGGCCAGGCTGGAGGTTCTGGGGCTTAAGTCTCCTCTCGGTTGACTTATTCTGCAAGGTGGGCTGAGATTTCCCCCTCCCCTCCCACTGGGAGGTGATAATGTGTTCTCCAGGGCATCCCTCGCTGGAGGAGAAGGGCAGAGGTCTGGGGAGAAGTCCTGTAGAGACCAACTTGGGGTCCTCTTCCAAGCACTGCACGTACAGCTTTTTTGTGAGGAATAACATCGCTGGCTCATCTAGAAATCTCAAATAAGTCCCCAAGACAAGCTCCCGTGTAATCTGCAGCAGCCCTTAGATTACTGGAGCCTGTTTTGAATCGGAAATGCTCCACGGATACAGCTGTAGTGGTGTTGTTTTTCTGAAGTGCTGATCTGCTTCCTTCCTTTCCAATTCCTCAAAAGAAAACAAGTCAGTTGATTTAGGCACCAGAATACGCTGCTGACTCTGCACAACTCGTTTGTTCTTGCCTTGTGTCCTTTTTTTCTTAGCTGAATCACCCTGAAGTTTGGGCCCCAGGGAAAGTACTTCTGGAAAGTCTTCAATGCAAAGCTGATCCAGAGGCGTAGAAAAGAGCAGAGGAACAGAGTTGATGCTTAAAGATACGCTGTCATCAGATATACATTTCCAGCCTTCACGCTTGTTGCTTGGAGACGTCTTGCGATAGCTGCGTAAAACTTTAAACAGGGATATAATACAACTGTTTTTTGTTTTTTTTTTTTTTTTAACAAGAGGTCTTGGTGGAATTTGCTCTTAAAAGCGTATCCCCCTTGAAAGTTTATAAACTTGGTCTCCCCAGTGTCCTATCATAGCATGGTTTGGGTTGGAAAAGACCCTTAAGGTCATGGAGATTTACGCCGAGGAGCTTTGCAGGTGAGCTGTGCGGTGACCTCCGCCTGGTGCCGCAGAAAGCCGCGGAGGACCTGCGTGTCGCCTTCCCGGAGACGGAGGCTGTGGGTGGCGTGGGTGGCGTGGACGGGGCCGGGTCTGTGCTGCTGCTGTGGGGGTGGCTTCAGCTCCCCTTCAGCCTGACCTCGGTCATCTGAATCGCCCCGTTTAATCCCTGGACTTAACTGGTGTCAACAGGGAGCGTCTGAGCGGAGATTAGTGGTGGATGAATGAGGCTGCCTGCAAAAGCGTGGAGAGAAAATTGCAGTATCTAGAGCTAAAAATTACCTCCAAATTCTTGTTTGGTAGGGGTTTTTTGTTTTGTTTTTTTTCTTTAAGCATTGTGTTCTGAACCAGTTACTGGAGAGCTGCCACGAGGGCTGTAGCGCGAAGGAATACCTGATGCAAGGACTCCTTCATCCCCAAGTGAAACCATTCCAGTTCTCTGCTGGCCTCCTGCAGCATGCTGGCACGGGTCGGGTCCCTTTGAGGTGACAGCTATGGGGTGGCCTGGCTGCTCTGCACTAATGCACTGTTTGTAGAGTGGAGCCCGTTTTGCTAATAATGGGCAACTTTGTGGGAGATAAGCACCAGACTGACCTTATCTGTGCCCATCACGTTTGGCCCGAGGGGAGCTTATTAGCTCGTGTGTCATACTGTGGGGTGTGTGAAAGAAGGAGGGAAAATACAGTTTTAAACTGTCAGAGGAGCCTTTGAAAGGGAAGGGCTGCTTAAAGAAACCCCCAGGTGTGCACGGCGCAGCTGGAAGCACCACTAAAATGTCGTGGTGGCTTGTGCTGGCGCAAGTCCTGTCCCCCTGGGACTTTCCCACCCCTTTGGGATGGGGTGACAGCGATGTGGCACGTGCCTTGCTCCAGCCCGATTCTCTGCACCTCCTTGGGACCTCAAGGAAGAAACAAATCTCTGTGCTTTGGGGCTGCGTTGGCCAAAATGGGGGATGAGCAAACCAGTTGCCTATTGGGTTGCTCTGCGTGAGGGACTGCGCTGTAGGGTGCGGGAGGCCCGTTCGTTTTTAGCAGGAATGAGCTGCTGGTCCTGTGTATTTTTCCACCTTGGGCCCTGTGAGATGAGTATGTGTAACCACACACTGAACCCCGGTGCTTGTAAGCACCGTGCGTAGGCGGTTCTTTGGCCCCTTTTTTGGGGGAAGAGCTGATGCTCAGCATCCGACACTGTGTATTTAAAAGCAAATACCCAAACCAGAGGCTGGTGTTGAATTCTCATTATTGCCAGCACTCTACACCTAAGGTCATCTGCTTTCCTAAATGCTTACAGTTTAAAAAGCAGTCTGGGAATCCTGACTCTGCTTCATGTGCTCTTTCAGTGTCTGTGCCTTCTGGGTACGAATTTAGCACGAAATGGTGCTTTTCAGGTGTTTTAAAAGCTGCCTATGGAAATACTGGGAGGAAAGCTAATGCGAGGGCAAACTTTCCGGGAGATGGGAGAGTGTTTTTCTGCCTTTCCTTTGGTGGAAAGGCTCAGAGTGTGTTTGTAAAGCTGTGCGTTGGTTTTATTAACTACCGGGGCCAGATGTCTCCTGGGCTGGTAGGATGTACTCTACTCTCCCAAGCGTTTGGATAAAAAAATGTTTGGGAAGATTACAGCAAGGAAAGGTGCTAATGAATATTCATCAGGATAACTGCTTTATTCCTTGGTGTACTTGCGTTTCTGTTATCTTGTTATGCCTCTCTTTATTCCTGGAGCAGCAGGAGGTCACGGTGACATGTATTGAGACGCCAGCGTTGTCTGTCTCGCTCACGGGGCGGCAGTCCTTGTGGGCTGGTGACCGGGGGGTCCTTTCTTGCTAAATCCCGCTGTGACAGCAGCGGCGTCTTTGTGGCAGAGGAAATCCTGGAAGCGTTTAAGGGTCTTGAAATAGGGAGTGCAAAGTAGAGGTGGTGTCATGCTTGATGTCATCTGCTGCCCCAAACTGGGAGGACGGTGGGAAGGGGCTGCGGTGGCTTGACAAGAGGTGGCATGTGTGCAGCCGTGCTGCGTGGCCGACTGGTTCCCCAGAGCACCGGCTGAGCTGTAAATGTCTGACGTCAAGTTATGGGTCAGGCGAGGGCACTGTTTACATCCTGTAATTAACATCTGTGCAGTTAATCACCGGGGCGGGCAGACCCGGAGACGCTGGACTGGAGTCACGCTCTCCATTGCGGTTGGGTCCCTGTCCCAGAGACGACAGCAGGTTAACAACAAGGATGTGTCGACTTGGACCGTCTGTGCTAATTCATCCTCCTCCCCCTTCCAGCATACGTTTGCAGTGTAAGGATCAACATCTGTGTAAATCGGCGCTTTCACTTTAATTTCTTCCTGCCTTTTGGCCTCTTGGAAAACAAGGTTTGTGCAACTGTGAGTTTTTTTTTTTTTTTAACGCATGAACCTGTGGGGCAGATCAGAGAAAACGTAGCGAAGGCAGAGCCTTGAACACGGCATTTCTGTGCGAGCCGGTGCTTGATGGGACATCAGAGCTGCTCACAGGAAGCCAAGCTGAGACCTTGGGAGGTTGCACAACCATTTCTTTGACTCTTGGAGACTCGAGTATCTTAATTACTGTTCAGTGCAACTGAAAATCTACTGTTTGGCAGATAACCGTGTTATGAAATGTGTTAATAGCTTGCTGGAGTGATTAAACTTGCAAAGTAGGAAATGTCTGATACATTGAATTTCCCCCCCCACCCACCATCTCTTGCTTGGTGAATGCCATTCTGAAGGCTGCAAAAAAAGATCGTTGGCCCTCCCTGGTTTAATGTAAACTTCAGAGGACGCAATTACTGTCTCTCAGAAGGATGGAGAAAGGGAAATGGGGATGATGACTTGAGATCTCCTCTTCTACTGTGTCCGCTGCAGAACATAGACCTGAGATGTCCCTGGTCTTCCTCAATCCCATGTGAATCCCAGCCACTATTAAATGGAACCAGCTGCTCCCCGAGTACTCTGACCAACTGGTCTCTTTTGCTGTGAAAATGACTTTGCTGCTATGAAGGTTTAAACCCTACTTTGTGACTTGCTTTCTCCTTTTTATTGATTGGTATTAACTCGCCTTGGAGGTGAAGAGAAATCCATATGCTTTCTTTCCTCTAGCTCCAAGCTGTGTATAAAGACTTTAATTCTGAATGTAAAAAGGCTAGAGGTGGTGAGGAACAAAATACAGCTTTCCTAGCAGATATAGAAGTGACCTTCTTGTTAAAACCTGAGGCAGTTAAGACTCCTAAAACAGCTAGATCTGTAAGCACAGAGACACAGTTAATTAACATTTATCCAAATATGCTAGGGAGCTAGTTTACATCCTTATCTCCCTAAAAAGGAGGTGTTTGTGCGCCTTCGTCTCCCAAAGTGCTGAGGAAGAAGCAAGTTCTGGTCCAGAAGCTGCGTGGTAGGACAGTGTTGAAGCCACTCATGCTTGAAGAGTGAGCTCCAGGGAAAGGGGGGATGTGGCTCCCACCACTGAAGGGGGTCCAGGACACCTCTGGAACAGGTTGTTGGTAACTTGTGGGGTGTGGTTTTGGGATAATGCCCCAAAGGCAGCCTGTGTGCATTAGTGCATGAGCCCGTATATAGTCAGTGCATCAATAAGAGTTCTCTGGAGAAGGCCAGGAGAGGATCCCAGCTCAGTCATGGAGAATTGGGAGAAGAGGAAGGATGGCTGAAAAGCCTTAATGCCCAGCTAACTAGTTATGTTACCAGCATGGGATTGCTGGAAGAAAGGCTGGGGTGATATGGAAGAAGGGACAAGCGTCCAGCCTTTTGGGGGAGATTGTGATGGGCTTGTAGCTCTGAGTTCTACCTACCCCTCCCTCTTCGAACCTGATGGGTGGCTGTTGGGATTTTCTGAAATCCCCAGTCTGGAGTTCACGGCAGCCTGAGAATTTCTGCCTTCAGTAAAAGCTTTGCCTTCAGTAATGGAGAAAGGCTTGAGGACACGAATAGAGCAGAGTGACCCAAGCTACTGGCAGTACTTTTTTCATCAGGCAGCACAGCTTGTGTGTTGATTTCCTGCACAAAAATTGCTGTGCCTTTCCTGGGGGAACAGTTGCCATGTCCTCAAAGGATGAAGGATGGAGAGCAGGATCAGGATGAACTCAAGTTCGTTTGCCTCCCTGGTTGTTTTGAGCAGATGTGCTGTTGTTTTCCTGCGGTAGCTATTACTGTTAGAAATGTACCTCAATAACTTAAAGGGTTGTTTTTCTTCTACCACTCTGCAGCAAATAAAACTAAACTGATTGTCCCTGTCTGCTGGGCTCTCTGCAAACCTGTGGGGAAAGGCCATTCCTCCTCGCAGAGCACAGAACCTACGAGTGACCTGATGAAGGCTGGGAGTGGGTGCACAGGTGGGTCCAGGAGCTGATGTGAAGCTGTGCCGAGGGCTGACAAAGGTAGAAAGTGGTGCAGGAAGAAATCCTGCCTAGTTTTCATGCTGCCAAGCATGTGTTTCACAAACGCAATGCAGTGGCAGAGGCAAGAATTGGGTTCCTTGGTCCGTTCCAGTTGATAGGAGATCATGAATGTCTCTACTTCTCTCAGTGGGTCTCCCACCATTTCCTTGGAAGTGGAGGCAGCAGTACAATATTTATTTCTTTTAAATGTCTGCTTTGGGACTGGCCACACCAAGGCTCAGGCCATCTGCTTCACTTGTCAAGTTACAGTGCTCTCCTGTCCCCCACGTGGTGTCTGCCATGTCCAAAACACTCAACTGCTTGGGTAACACTTTTCCCCCTCCCCTTTTTTATGCACAAGTCGAGTATCTTCAATTCCTCCAAACCAAAGAATATCAATGTAGAGTTAAATGTCTTTATTGCCCAACACCTGGTAGGGACAGATCTCCATGGGAGCACCATGCTGAACCTCTCTGGAACAGAGGTGTCCATGTGGTGCTTGATTCCTTTCATGGGGATCTACCTAGACCCCGATTAGAGCATCTCGTCAGCAGCTGCAATGCATTGACTTGCTCAGAGCTGGCCTGAGCCCTCGGTGCCCCAGCACAGCTATGTGTGAACGCAGAGGCAGCAGTGTCCTGCCAGCAACCTTGAAGGACCTGCTAAACCCTTGTGTCCTTGTGAAGAGCAGTCAGCAGCTGCCAACAGATCTGATGGGAGTTGGCTGGTTACGTTATATGGTCAAATGGGTTTGGCAGGCGGCTGGCAGGGCAGCAAGGCTGCTGAGGACAAATATTTTTTTGAGTGGTAAAGTATTCCGAAGGTCCCTGTGCTATTCCAGTAGAAGTGGTTCAGATGAGGGCAGACCTTGGCAGCTCTTTGAAACATCTGCTTGCTGTCTAAACCCAAAGCAACAGGGACGTAGGGCGCTTGGTGACTCTCCATCCTGGAGCCGAGAGCTCTCTTTCCCTTGGTTTGAGTAGAAATGCTGTTGATGGACAAGGCAAGCGGCTCACCGGGGACATGGGAGGAAGACAACACAAGGTTTGAAAGTCTCTTGCACATCTCGGCTACCTGTCTAAACCCTCGGGCTGTTTACAGACTGGTTTTGGTGGGAAAGATTAAGTGTTTTATTAAACTTACCATCTCTTTCTTCTGTAGGGTGGGAGGGAGATCTTTGTAAGCTGCACCCCATGAAGCTGGAGAAAGTTATTCTGTTTGATGTGCTTAACTGCAATGCAGCCAAGTTTCTCTGACTGCAGCCCTACAGAAAAGACATGGGCAAGTGAATTATCCAGGGGTGTTTGAATCTTCCTGTCCCTGGGAAGAGGCCAGAGAGAAATGAGGGATCGTCTGGCAGGTTGGGCTTTAGGGGTCTTCATAGGTGGTGATGAGCAGGTTCCCATGGCCTATGTCTGCTGGAGGGTGCCTCGGATGCTTGGGAGGCTGGAAGAACCCCAAATATCATGTATATGATTCTTGCTTATTTAAACATCAAAATTATGCCAGATATGCTTCCAGAGCCCAGGATAGTGGCATCTATTAATGAGGGATGAGAACTCGAAGGACTTGTGGTGATTCACCTGTTGTCCTTTAGGATGAAACTAATCTTTCCTTAATCAATGCTGGTGAACGGACTGTTCAAATTGGAGCTATCCGATTCCTCGTAAATTGTTTTTTTTCCCTCTGTTTTCTTGCCACACAGTCCCTGAACAGTCTTTAAATTTGAACTACATCTTTCTGCTCAACACTCCTGTGATGCTGATAATCCTTCTCTACTTTACATCCCTTCACCCCCGAATATTTATGTGCATATAAACAGAGAAACAACAAATTTGACTTGCCACTGCAGGGCTCTGACTATTTTAAACATAAACCTGGCTTAGCTCTCGGTTCTCTCTTACTCTTAGCTGCATGACTGTCTTTCCACATAATAAATTACCAGCATTTATTGGTCTTTTGACATATAGATTTCCCAAGGGAAAGGAAGGACACTGGCTGAACAAAGTCTTCTCTATAATCAGAGTTTGCAGTAGGCTTTGGGCAGAAATTGCAATTGCTGGCCAGTACAACAAGGATTTTGTGGCTCTATCTGTAACTGCATTTATGCCAGCCAGGAAGTTTGGGAGATGCTGAATGCTATACATTGGACTGTATTGTTAAGAGATTAACGTGCGTAATAAATGGTAGTATTTGCATGTCGAGAACTGATGAGAAACCAGTTTTAGACACTTGTTTCTCCCCCTGGGATGTGGGACTGTCAGCGCCGCTCATGTTCCCGTCGTTTGAAATTTGGCAGGTAACTTCTACCCCCTGTGGGCACGGCGTGCCTTTATGCCGGTGCTGGAAATGTGCTGAGACTTGGAGCTGTTTGAAAACTGCTCCTCTCAGTGCTTCTCTGCTTGTCCCAATTTCTTTTCAGCTGGCTGCAATACGCCAGGACCACCAGTAACCTCCACCCAAGCGTTGCTCTAGCAGCACCAGTACCAGGGGTGAGATCGTTGGCAAAATCCAGCTGCGTCGCGTGCCCTGGGTGAAGCAAGATGTGGCTGGGTGGAAGGAGCTGGATCTCTGGTTGATGTAATATTGCTAGCTCTTGCTTCTTGGTTGCATTTATTCTATATCACCTCTTGCTGACGCAGCTCGTTGCTTTAGTGAAAATATTTTGCAATTAACGTGTCTCGGACTCATCCAACCTAAGCTGATGGTTAACTCAATCACCTCATGTCTGTGTGAGATCAGATGAATTTTTTTCTTCTGAAAGACTTTCTGTAAGAAAAAGGTATGAAGAATAGCTTGGGAGCAGGACTTCACATGTCTCCTAAAGATTGCTCTCAAGTTTTTTTTGCAAGCACTTGGAAAACTTGAACCTTCTGAGATGGAAAGTACTGTAGGGTGAATCTCGCATAAATGCCACTGGTTCCACTTCACCTCTGGTTGGAGTAACTGGGCTGACTGGACTCCATCCTGCTGGGGTGAGAAGTGGCTGAAGGCCAGTGACTTCCCTGTAGACCGACTGTGCGGAAGGTCGGTGGCTCTTGGGTAGGTAGTCCGGCACGAAGATCTGGTTTGAGAGCCTCAGCTTTCGCAATAAGAGCGAGAAACTTCCTCCGGTGGAGGAGTTGCCGAGTGAAACTCTTCCTGCTCTGGCTCCCTGCTCCTCTGGTCGTTTCCTTGCATCACTGGCCTGTTACACTGGGAGAGCCGGACGGCTTCCATGTGGATCTTAATCGGAGAAGACACTGCCGTCCGTGGGGGTCCGGTTGGCGTTGCAGTCAAGCCAAGGTGTCTATCGCCTCGACGGCTCTGTCCCTGTCCCCCTTCCCAGCTCCGAGGCTGGTTTTGAGAGGCTTTATGAAGACGCCGCTCTTCCCCATCCCGCCTGAAGCAGAACTAAGGCGGGCGCTGGCGGAGGACTCCGGCGCGCGGTACTGCTGGCGTGAGAGCCGAAGCCGGGCTTTTCGGAGACCCCAGCCCACCCTGACTACATCTGCTGGACCGGCTGGTTGTGGTCCTGTTGCCTGGGCAGAAGGATGATTGCCCCTGCCCTCGCAAGCAGCCCTGCGTCTGCAAGAGGCACCGCTGCAGAGATTTTGGCAGGGCTCCTGCTCATCTCCGGTGCTTGAGGAGCAGCAGTAGCAGCTGCCTCATGCCCTCTGCCAGCCAGGAGGGAGAAGGAGGTCAGAATTTGCATTCTTTGCCTGGCTTCTCTGCATAACTTGCACACTTTTGGTTGTTTTGGGGTTTTTTTGGGTTTTTTTTTTTTTTTTTAGGTCCTCTCTTTAAATGAGCTGGTCCTGTATGTGCGTGTTCCTCTGGCTCCCCTGAATCAGAGGGTGAAGACTTAAATTCAGATGTGTAATTGGGCTTTAATGTCTGTCTGCCCTCCAAGAGCACTTCTGGGAGACTCCCCAGACTCCGAAGGGCTGATCCCAGCATGTAAAAATCTGAAATAAATGCTTGGGGCAGCGTCTTCATTCTTGGCTGTTGTATTGTCTGGATCAGGATTTAAATCTTCTCCTGTAGCTCTTTTTGCATGACAAGAGCAAGTAATTGGGATGAAATCATCCAGACTGCAAACGTGATGGTGAGATTTCTTTTCAGAGCTTCTCTGTGTGTTCTGTTGCTGGTTTGCAATGTCCCAGTGTGTGTGGGGGGGTGGTGGTGGTGGAAATAAAGCTTGGGCGCAGTAGGCTCGCGGCAACTGGAGAAGCATCCGAGCGTTGCTGAAGTGCTGCAGGGCAGCCGAAGGATCATTTTGTCGAGGTTTTACGTGCTGCAAGAAAGAGCTTTGTTGCAACAGAGCTCTGAAATAACGTGTGTGCCAGACCAGGTCTGGTGGGACGGGGAACCTAGCGTGGAGGCTGGGACGGGAGAGCGGGGTTAGCTGGTGGGCTGCGTGGTGGGGAGCATCCTCGCGTGACTCCATAGGTTTTAAGGTGCAGAGTGGCACCAACCATTGGCATGGCTTTTTTTTTTATTTCTTTTTTTTTTTTTTTCTTTTTTCTTCCTCCCCCAGAGATTTGCAGAAACCTGGGTCGGTCTGTGCTACCTCTCATAGCATGATGGCAATTTGTGTTGTGGTTTTGGGAGTGGGGGTGTGTGTGTCTCTTTTTAGGATTTCTAGCTCTCATTGCTGTTTCTTGTCCCCAGTCTTCCTGTGTGATTCAGCATCTCTAGCAGATTTTTCAGTAATCTGGTGAGAAGGGAAATGTAACATCCTGAAACTGGGTGATTTTATTTTTTTTTTTCATAGAGAAGGGTTTCGGCCTATGATGGAAGGAAAAACCTGCTGCACAATTCTGGTCTGTCTTCATCTGCGTAGGTGACTTTTTTTTTTTGCCATGGGCTTTTGTGGTTATATTCTCTAGAGGCCTATTTGCTTTTCTGTCGGTCTGAAATATAAAGCAAATTGTGTGTTCTGAAGACAGGTATATGGGTAAAAGTGATAGAAACCATATTAATGGGACATGATCATTGTTTTAATGGATTTTCCACTATATTTTTAAAGTAGGGATAATACTTCACCGAGACTTTTGCTTTGCTTTTTTTGTAGCCTGTACACACATCTAGCCAAAAAGAACTTTTTCTTTTTCCGAGGAAGTTTCAGAATGGCTTACCTGCTGTATCTGCTTTATGCTAGTGAAACTGCAACCTGAATCTGTCTAAGCCTTGTGCAAATAGCTGGCGATGTCACGCCTGTTCCCATTTGTGCCCCCTTTGCTAATGTTTAGCTGCCAAAAAGTGTCAGCAGCTTTGAGACATCTCTGCACGAGAATGACCTTTTGGGAGTTGAACTTTTCCCCATCCTGCCCTGCTGTTTGATCTCTCTCCTCGGGGCTTTTGCATGTTCAAGCCTTGATAGTAGGAAGGCTGCTTAAAAGTAAATATAAGATGGAGCCTGAGACTTTTTAAAGGATTGGAAGGGCTTAATTTGAGGGTAGGTCTGGGAATTGCCATGATTGCAATGAAAGCACCTTTGATTTCTTTTTGTTCCCTCTCTCACCCTGCCATCCAGCCTGCCGTTTGCATTAATCCATACGGCTGTCCTATTGTTCCCTTCGGGTATTAGGTTTTTAATTGTGCTGTCGGTTCTCAGCATGTGCTTTTAAAACACGCTTTTCAGAGCTGCGTGGCACGTGGGCGTATAAAAGATCGTCTGGGGAGGAGAGGTGTCGCAAAAAGGGGCAGTCGTCTTTCTGCTTGAAATACCCTCGGGGACGAAACGCATCCCGCCGCTGAGCGTGCGTGAACATGGCTAATCCTCCCCACCCAGGGCACTCAACCGTCACGATTTTTATGGACTTCTGAGGTAACCCGGGTTTGCGGCTGTAATACGCCTCCTCCGTCGTGTATTCCCATTTCCAGCAACCGAAGCGGGGAATCGCGTGCTGGCTTTGCAGCTGTGGGATGCGGTTCTAGTCCCTGGATGATGCCGCGGGTCAAGAGCGCTGTGAAGGTCTCGTTACCCTTTGCTTAACATCCCCGTCTCCGTAAAGAGCTTTTCCCTCTTGTGTTGCATCTGACCTCCTCTTCATCTCCAGATCCGGTGCAAATAAACCCGTATTATTCTGAACTCTTAAACTTCTCCCTTCTGCCTGTTCAGCTGCTGCTGACCGAGTGGTATTTGCCCATTGGGCAAGCGTCTCCGTGGGCAGCCTGCTCTGGCGCACTCAGTAGCACACAGGTTGCTGTCAATAGCTCAGTGGTTGCCGAACCTGCGCGTAAATCTGCCGTCCTTTTGCCTACATCTAGAATCATTTCGCTGTGTTGCACAGGTAATGGCAGGCAAAACGTTTGAGCTGTTGTGTAGGTGAAGTCTTGGCCACCTCCTGTTCCCAGTTTTGTTGCAAGTTTCCAAATTGTGTTAGTTAAACCACCTCGTGAGGAGAATTTCAAAGCCCAACAAGATTAAAATATATAATGAGTTTCTGCTGCCTCTAGGACCTGATTTTAGCAGGAAATCGATGATGAGCTTCGGCTTTCTCGTGCAATCTGACCTTGGAAGGAGGGGGATGATGAATGGATATCAGTTCAGTTCCTACCGGGCAATAACTGCAGCTGGAAATCCTTTCAGCTAATAAACTGCATTGTAACTTAAAGCAAGAATTCAGGACTGTCATAATACAAAGATGGAGATGATCTTGAATACAACTTACGGCTGCCAAGCTAAAAATAAAGAAGCCGGTAGTGAGAAACTATTCTGGGGAGTATTTTTTCCATAAAGGAGGAGAAAAGCTGCTGACAGCTCATGTCTTTGGGAGTCCTGTGCTGCAGCCTCCATAGCAGAGAATGTTTGTGACAAAGCATGAATGTGCAGTTAAAAAAAAAAAAAAAAAAAGGAATCTCAAACTTCTTGCCAAGAATATTGACTGTCCTCTTAAAAGCTCTCATTTTTTTTGTGCTTCTGATGAGCTTTGCGCTGGAGGTGTGGCAGGAGGGTGACCTGTCACAGCGGTGACAAAGGTTAATGCAGTACAGCTGGTAGGGGAGAGAGAGATGACTTTTTTTTTTCCTTGAAACTAAATGCAAGTGTGTTTGTTTAAATGGCATTGTTGAGGCTGGGGTTGTCTGGTGTTAGCACTGGACCTGCTGGAACTGATCCTGTACCTGCTTTTTTTTCCTTTTTCAGTGGAGTGGTCAGCTCTAGCAGAACGCTTAGGTTTTATTTTGGGGCGAAATAGAAGATCAGCTGGCTCTGCAGCCCTCAGTGTGGTAGGTGACAGCCTTGAAATCTGTTTGTGCCACTTGCTGAACTCTCCTGGGGGAAAAAAAAAAAAAAAGCAGGCTTATTCTGATGTCCAAAAAGGTCATTTTGTTGTGTTTGGTTTCTAGGGTGTATAGGGAAAAGTTGGGGCTACCAAGCAACCAAGATACATGTTACCACAGAATGTGGCAGACCCAAGGTGTTAATGGTTGGGGGGGAGAAGCGACTTACAACAACTGTAACGGTGTCCTTTTTGGGTGTGCTGTAGAAGTTTGCAAACCTCCTTGTGTCTCCCTACTATGTTTTAGGTGCTCGTGAGCGTGTTGGACCCTCTTCCTTCTCAGGCTTTGTTTCAATCCCTTCCACTTGATAGCTTGAGTGGGAGGAGAAAAGGGAAAATCCTGTCTCCTGGTAAGTTCAAGCTGTTTCTGCAAGAGCAAAGAGTGGCAAGGATGAGACTGTTCTTAAATACACTCTGGCTGTAATGAAAGACTTTGTGATTTGTTGTCTCCTTTGTTCTCTGATCTGCTCTGTGCACTTTGCTCCTTCCTCCAGTGATACCTGTGGATTCTGGTGGGGGGTTGGAGCTGATGCTTTGAGGATGCCACTGTTTGTGTGTTTTGCTCATCCTAAAGTAATGTTGGTAACAGGAGGAAGCTCTGAAGTTTAGGGATGTTGGCCCTTGAAAAGTGCATAAGTTTGTAGCTGCTTAGCTCACTCCCCTTAAATAGTAAATAAATCAAAAAAATATAAAAGAAATCCCCAAGTGTCCATTCTTTTCTCCTTATCTTGACAGCAAAGGATTCGGATGCTGCCATCTGTGCATAAAACCCTCAACATTTTCTGTGAGAGCCTCACTGTGCTGCTGTGGGGTGGATGTGTCGATGTCGTTTGCTCTGTAGAAGTCTCTTGGGACAGACAGGACAAGCTGCAAGGGGGTTCAGTTGTGATGATAATGTTATAAGTGAAGCCTTTGCAGCCTTTCCAAGCAAGCCTGGGAGATCCCATTACTTTGCATCTTGTCTAGTTCCTGCAGTCTCTGAACAAGGGATGAGGAACTGGGGAAGCTAATGGGAAAGCTGGTGGCATAGGGTCGGGGTTTACCAACTCAGGGTCGTCTCGACTCTTTTGATCCTGCTACAGAAGGAAGCAAAACCATTTTCCCATATGAAAGGGTGTCTAAAATTCGGTATGGTCCCCTCCGTGCTACTTTCCTCAACAGCGTGATGTGACCTTAGTGGCACAACCACTGAGTCTGTTCCTAGCTGAAAGCCAAGCAGCCTTATACTTTTGGAAACTTTTTCACAGATAAACGTGGAGGCAATGGATGGTTCATGGTGGGGAGAGACTAAACCGTTGTGTAAGCTTTAAACACATCCTGTGGCATCCAGCTGTGTTTTGACCTCTGCTGCAGTAGTGGGATAGTTGGAATGGTTGGCCTTCCTCCAGCGCACGGCAGGGAACTGCCTGTCTGGGGGGCCTCAAGAAGCTTCTTTTGTGTTGGCTGGACATAAGACTGGGTTTACCCTGGCTCTGGTCTGCAGACAGCAGCGTAGTGTTGAGTTGTACTCGTTATCTCGAAGCTGGGTGCAATCTAGCTATGTGCTGGCTGTGGACCACGTGGAGCTCTCTGCAGCTGTGACCAAACTGCCAGCAGGATGATCTCCTGCCACGTGGTTGAAGTGTTTTGGGCAAGACTGTTATGACTTTTCTGTGAAGCTTAAGAACTTGAGAAGAAACTTCCCTTGAACCCTATTGGGAAGGATCCCATGCTAGGGAAAGGTGCTGCTTACTGAGCATCCCATTTCCAAAGAACGGCTGGCTCTACCCGTCTCGGCTATTTCTGCGCGTGTCTATATCTGTGATGGTTTCTTTGTGCCTGGTGGCCAACCACCAAAGTCGGGCTTGTCAAATTTGCAGATCTGTTACAGTAAATAGCCTGGGTTTTCATCTGCACCTTTGAAAAAACAACAGCTTTGATGTGTCAGTTTAGTTAAGGAGAAAACCCAAGGGCTTTGAGGAGCCTATGTTTAAAATGTCTACTTTGAGCTCAAGTTGAGATTTAAGAGAAATCGTGCTTACATCCCCATAAAAACTGAGCCACCTGTTGCAGAGAGGGCTCTGGAGCTTGGGTGTGCTGAACAAGTTGCATATGCTGGGTTCAAACCTGTGGGCTGAACGAGTGCCTAGGTGGCAAAGAAGCTTCTCCAGCGTGGGGAACAAAACCTTATTAAGCTGTGAAGAGAAACGCCAACAGCCCGTTGAAAGATGGAGCTAGACGAGACACGGAGCTGCCTCTGTGTTTTCACTCCAGGGGGATGCTGTGAAGCCAAACAGCTTGAGGACCGAAGCGTAGGTGGTGTGCGAAGAAGGCTCTTGCGTAACGTCACCGGAATAGAAACGGGTGCGTGATGCTCCGCTCTCGTCCCTGCTGCTGGAAGCAGGTGGCGTTGGCTGTTTGCAAAAAAAAAAAAAAAAAAAAAAGGGAAGGTTTTAACGGGCTTCGGTCAGTCAATGTTAAATGGAACAGAAAAAGGAGAAAATGTGAAGTTCTCGAGGGCTTGGCAGAAGATCGAATAGCAAACGACTCCATTTGAAAATGCCTAGAACTCGAGTTGATTTTACGAGATATTAGTTATATTGGGACAGTGTGTTTTCTAGCCCAGTGAAAATGTTATCGCCCTTTTTTAAAAACCACAGGCTACTCAATAGCTTGCAGTTGTTGTGCTGCTAAAGAGAGAAATGGGTGTTCTTGGAAAGCAGCATGATCCAAAACCCCAACTTGCTGGAATATGCAAAATTGCTTAGAAAGCTAAAAGTTAATAGCCAGGATTAAAGAGGGAGAAGATGGTGATTTACAGAAGTTTGGCCAACATTGCTAGCTTGAGGGGTTTACGCTGGAAAAGATGTTTCCATCCTGACCAGCTGCACTCTTTTGGAGTTTATATGTTGGCTGTAAACCTTGGGCTGTTTTAAAAATTGGTAAAGTGCTTGGTTTCTCTAATGGAAACATCCATTTAGAAAGGGAGGAAAAGGGGAAAATACTAAATTCTCCTGAGTTCTTTTTTCAAGTATTCTCTGAACACGGTGGTCACTTTTTCCCAGGTCACTGGGTTGTGCTCTCCCTGGCAGGGAGGCAGGGATACCTCTCCAAAACTTTTCCTGTATGGAGGCTGCCTGAGCCCTGCCTTCCCTGCTTCTCTACAGTGCCTTGATGAGTGGGAGAAAAATTGATGTAGGTCTGTGAAGGAAGTGCAACACCTCTGGGCTTTCAGGTTCCTGAAAAGCATTTTTTTTTCTCCACCTTGACTACTAAGCATTAATTTGTTCTATTTGCTTCCTGTGTTTTTCTTATGATACTTTGAGATAGCATCACTCAAACGTGGACCTTGGTCGTCAATATTCTTGTACAGTGTGGTTGACACCAGTGTGTCAGTGACAACTCCAGGCAGGAGGCAGCCTAGGACCAGTCACATTGGTCCTACTGGTGCAATGGGCAAGAGTCCAGCTGTGTTTTCTGCAGAACAGGACCGCGTTCTGCCTTGATTGATGAGATAAACACTTGTGAGCCTTCATTGCCTTATGCAGAGTGATAGGGCACCAGTGTTCCCAATTCACGCTCTAAAAGAGTTAGAAAATGCCTTTGGCTCAACAGCTTCTCTTCTGGGTGAATGTTCCTCCTGTAAGTGAACCCAGCTTGGAAAATGTGGATTCTGGCTACCTTGTAAGGGCAGATTTTGGGTGCTGAGAACTAGATGCTCCTCTGAGCTCAAGTGGGTTTGTAAGCCTGGCTCTGATCAAGCCGTCGGCAGAATAAGAAGTGTTCCTCTGTAATTTGCTGTCAAGCAATTTCTGAGAACTTGTTGGAAGAGAAAGCTTTGGGGTTTGGGGCAGAGCCTTACATTCCTTGAAGGAAGCGATTCCTGTACATAAATATAAAATCATAGATTAAATAGTTCAGCTTGGGTGGGAGCTCAGGTCATCTAGTCCAACCACCCGCGCGGGTCAGCTGTGAAATTATCCGAAGAGCAAGTTGATCACCCAGCCCCGATAGCTGAATCTTGTGGGTTGCCAGAGCCTGGCATGATGTTGCAGGACGCATAGGCTGACCCCAGAAGCACTGCTAGATGAGCAGGAACCACCACAAGCCCACCCTGTATCGCACAGAAGGGCATGAGCCAAGGGGTCTAAGTCTGCTGGGGTTTTTTGACTGATATGCAATTCGCAACAGAACTCACAAAAGAAAAAATAAAAATCAAGAGTTTCCCTTTGAATTGGCTAGAAAAGAAGGTGTCTTCTAGCAGTTGCTTAGATTTCTTTTGCCCCCCTTTGAGATACAAGTAATAAAATCATTGGCTCAACTGGAGAGGGCAGGAAGAATGTGCGAAATTTGATTCATGACTCTCACGTGGCACCCATGGGCTTAGAGCCAAGGAAGGTAACTAGTTTAACTCCACTGGCTTTAGTAGGTGCAGAGATTAGAATGACTTTTTTTTATGTGTGAGGCATCTTCTGTCTCACCCATCCTTGGGAATTCTTGATCAGCTTCTTGCTGGCTTGAAGGTGTGTGTATTTGTTTCTTCCCAGCTTTCTTGGCTTAAGAGCTTCTGAAACTAGATTTACATGATATCTGAGCTGTGGTTTGACTGTATTGGAAAAGGTAAGACACCGCTTCAGGCGGTGTTTCTCGGTCATTCCATTCAGTGCTTTTTCAGGAGAAACAATCACTGTCTGGTTAGGGAAGTGCTCTGTGGTATAAAACCTAAAATACTTTAATTTGGGGGAGCTAAGTGGTTTGTTTTACATCTCTGAAATGAGTACTTTCAGTAAGGCTGGGGCCGATAGATATCTGGAAGATGTGCTAATAATGTCAGAATTCAGGTCGGCGAAGGAAGCGCTTCCTTCCCATTGTAACCCAGAAGGACTCTTACGTAACCGTTCTTAAACCAGCTTAAGAGATAGCCGAGATGGGGGAAAAAAACCACCAGTCAAACATTGCTGATAAGCCCACAGAATCCAAAAATAGGATCGTGCCACTGGGAATGAAGAAGGACCTGTTGGAGGTAATGGTCTGCTGGAGATTGACAGAGAAATTCGAGTGACTGTTAAACCAACCACGAGCCAGCCAGACTGTAATCTTCATGTGAACATACCCATATTGGTTTATAAATTGTGTCCTAGTCGGGAAAGCAAAGTCTTCTAGTTCTGGCAAGCGAGGTGGAACTCTTGTTTATCTCCCATGCCTTACCTAGACCACGATGCTGACATCTCATGGATGGACATCTCATGGGGGAAACTGGGAGGGCTGAACCTCCTGCAGCGGTAAAGCAGACTGAACATTCATGTCTGATTCCCTGTTTTCAGTTGAAAATAGTTCTTAAGGCATGGAGAAACACCTAGATTGCCAGATTTGGGAACAAAGACATGAAGCACACTTGATTATTAGCCCCCTCATTTGTGTCTTTTTTTTTTTTTTTTTTT
>JAVJGG010000027.1:24864051-24879038 GCA_035590195.1 Aviceda cuculoides
CCCCCCCTCCCCGTGCCCTTTTTACAGTCAGGGCCTTGACAGGCTGTTACTCAGTTTCCATTCCCCACAAGGAGTGTCCTTGAATGGCCCAAGAGAAGCCAGGAAATTGTTTCTAAGTATTTTTTTCATTCACCTCTAGAATTTTCCACATTTTCTCCAACATGTGTGAAGCCACTGGGAAATATGGTTAAATGAGTTAAGCAGACATCACCCATCTGTGCATCTCAGGGAAAATAAAAACAGTGCTGTCCCTCCGAAAGCTGTCTTGGTACATAACCAAAATCAGAAGAATAACCATGCTTTAAAGCTCAACCTAGGCAAGGCTTTTGCAGGAAGAAAGGGAGGAGCACTTTGAAAAAAACTGCTGCTTCTGGCTTACCCCAGTCTTGCTGGTGAGTAGCCTCTGCAGAACGCAAGGTGGTCCTGGCACCTGTGCTCCTCTAAAATACCTGAAGGCTACTGGACACCCAAGAAAACATGACTGCACATCATATCTGCTTCAGACAGTGTTAAAAACCTGGCATTCTGCCCCAGCTCTGAACTTCAGTCCCCTCACAAGCCAAAATGATCACATTGCAGCCTCTTCCTTGTTTGTATAAATGTTTTATAATTCTATACAGAAGGCATTGCAAGAACCCTACTTTTGCTCAAGTCTTGATTCACCCTTTAATATTGCTCATTGCCGCTCTTTCTACTACTCAAATGATTTGTAATTTGTACCTCTCAAACGGTTCCCACTTGGATTTCTCATGCACTGAAAAGTCAGATGCCTGACATTACTGTGTAAAGTTAAGTGCTTGGGGTTAATGAATGGCATTAAATTTTATGAGGTCATGTCCGGTAGATGTTAAAAGAAGCTTAAGGCAACTTTATCACTGATAGAAATTAACAGTTGGCACGAAAGAATGCCTGAGGGAGTTCAGTTCTAAGCAAAAATAAAATTGGTGGTATAAAACCTAAAATATAGAGTCATTGTGATTAATGTAAACATTTTTGTTAGGTAATTGGTTACGTGTTGCAGTAAAAGAAATGAGACCTCACAGTTAGAAAGAAAAGAATATTATTGTATTTAGAAAGCAATTAATGTTTCTAGTCAAATAAAAAAAAATCTACATCACGTACAATATTTATATTCTTTCAGTAAACATATAACCTTTGGGGCTATATTTATCAAATAGTCAAGTCTCCACTTATTTACATTACTTTTTTCTTTGGGCAAAATGTGTTTTCCCTAGTGGAGTACGTTATTTTGTTTCATTAAACCTTTATTTCTACTCATGTGCATTGCTTATATTACAGACCAAATGAGTAAATTCAGTGTACTTAAGTCATCTAAGGTTTGTGTTTTGGGGTGACTGATGGATAGCATGAAAATTCTGTTTCAAAAAGAAAATGGCTACATTAACTTATGGATAGATCTGTTTTGCATAATTATGTGGGGAACTATTCAGTAATTACACTAGTATTCACATGCTGTAATTTTCATCGTCTTTATTCACTGTCATTCCAGTGGGAGGAAACAGAGAACTTGTTCAAACGTATATATTCTTTCTTGCTCTGTCTTATGACCTACAGTCATAGCATATACTACTTTTTAAAATAATGCCTGTGCTTGAGTAAGACAGCTAATGTCTTGAATTTCACTCCAATGGTATGTGTCTAAATTCTGCACACATACTTCGAAGTCTCTAATACCAGGCTGTGGATATGCCAGAATGACCTTGTGCAGACCCGTTCCTTTCACATCACTTGAGGTCTGTGCTGTCTGGATGCAGCATTGGAGGTAACAGTGTTGAGCCTGCTGAGAGTGCAGAGCTCTAGTGTGGAAGAGTCAAAGTTTCTGTATCAGAGCTTTTTCTCTTCTCCAGTTGGACAGAGAGGTACCATACCTGTTCTGGTTTAACCACAGCCAGCAACTAAGCACCACACAGCCACTTTTATCACTCCCCTCCTCAACTGGACAGGGGAGAGAAAATATAATGAAAGGCTCGTGGGTGGCGATAAGGACAAGGAGATCACTCAGCAGTTACCATCACAGGCAAAACAGACTCAACTTGGGGAAAATTAACTTAATTTATTGCCAATCAGACAGAGTAGGGTAATGAGAAATAAAACCAAATCTTAAAACACCTTCCCTGCACCCCCTCCCTTTTTCCTGGACACAGATTCACTCCTGAATTCTCTACCTACCCGCCCCAGGGGTGCAGGGGAATGGGGAACAGGGGTTGGGGTCAGTTCATCACACATTATTTCTGCCACTTCATCCTCCTCAGGGGCAGGACTACTCACACTCTTCCCCTGCTCCAGCGTGGGGTCCCTCCCGTGGGAGACAGTCCTCCATGAACTTCCCCAACGTGAGTCCTTTCCACAGGCTGCAGTCCTTCAGGCACAGACCGCTCCAGCACAGGATTTCCAACAGAGTCATGGCCATCTTGGGGGGCATCCACCTGCTCCGGCGTGGGGTCCTCCCCGGGCTGCAGCGGGACAGCTTGCCTCACCATGGTCTTCCCCACGGGCTGCAGGGGAATCTCTGCTCCGGCGCCTGGAGCATCTCCTCCCCCCTCTTCTTCACTGACCTGGGTGTCTGCAGGGCTGTTTCTCTCACATATTCTTCCTCCTCTCTCTATGGCTGCTAGTTTTGCAGCAGTTTTCCCCCCGCCTTCTTAAATCTGTTATCCCAGAGGTGCTACCACTGTCACTGATGGACTCAGCCTTGGCCAGCAGTGGGTCTGTCTTGGAGCCGGTTGGCATCGGCTCTGTCAGACACGGGGGAAGCTTCTAGCAGCTTCTCACAGAAACCCTATAGCGCCACCCCCCCACCGCCCCCCTGCCAAAACCCTGCCACACAAACCTGATACACCTGTCATACAGCACAGCAAATCATGGCCACTTCCTGAATTTGGAAGGGGAAATCTGAAGAAAAAGTGAAAATATTTTAGATCTTGTAGTTCCTCAGGACTGTTCTGTTGCTTTCCAGGTGATTATTTTTGTGTTTTAATATGAATTACATATGTGAAATGCCTTTTCACGTTTTCCTTAGGTGGTACTTGGTCAAAAAATCCAAAGTCAAAAAGCTGATGCTCTCTGATGCTGGGTGACATTTCCATCTTGCACCCAGACTGTTTTCTTTTTGGCTAAAAGATATTGCACATTTTCTGTCTTAGAAAACTGGGGTAGTTGTCTAGAAAAATTGGCTACTACTTAGCGTTTTTCCTGTTATTGAGTAAACTAAATTGTCAACCTTTTGGAAAACTTCAGTATAATTGTTGTGTGCAAGAAAAATCTAGTCATACCTGTATAATTTACATTTTTGAAGTCTCATATTTCTTACGTCTCCAAGTGCTTCATACTTGTATCTTTAGTTCCATTCTGAAGTGCCACCAGGGATTGACCCTACTTATCCTCCTTACGGGAGGGCAAGGGTGGAGAACAGAAATCTGTCCCGCGATTGATCACATACTTCTCCACAGAAATGTTTTCTGGGGAGTTTCTTTCTCAGTTTCTGCAACAGAGGGGCCATTGTTCAACAAACTACCTTGCACTGTAGTAAATAGAAGTATTTTGTCATTCTGGTTGTCAGTTTGTTATATTTTTATATTCTGATGTAGCTGTTGACTTTGATCTCTTAGACTTCTAGAGTTTACTGTTAATGCATATATACCTTTGCTCTTCAAATTTTTCTGGGTCCGTCATTCACAACATGCATCTGCTTTTGTATCAGCAAAGTACACAGTTGGTGCTCTCCAAATTAACTAAGGGTTGATTTAAAAGAATTTTGATTGAAATCTACTGTTTTCATTATGCTTTGGCATGTTTCGATTTGGCAGTTTGAAAGCTCTAGCTCAGTACTTCTTTTATACTGTTCAGTGACGTGGTTTTTTGTTGGAGAAATTTATAGAAAAGATAGGGTACTGCTCCATGTCATGTTCTCTGAGGTATGGGTCTACTTGACACACAATGTATTCTGAGAAGTAGCAGCCTTAATTACAGCCTCAAATTAGGAGTCTGAGGCTTCCTGGCTTCATCTTATAAAGCCAAGCTAGGCAGCTTTAAGCTCAGGTGTCCCTTTCTGCTGCAGGTTCCTTCTGTATAGTTAATTTGATTAGGATAAGGGCTGTTCCATTGGCAGCAGGAGCATCCCTTTCAGGGTTGAATATTTGAGTCTGTGTGGTAGTGGTGTTTGTTTTCATGTCATTGGGATTTTTTTCAGACCATCTTGCTCAAGTTTGCTAGATACTGGTGCTGTCATAAGCTAGCAGTATCCTAACGTTATTTTTTTTTTAATTTTTTTAAAGAGTGTACTTCTGAATTATGACTTTGCTACTGATGGTACATCTCCGTTAAGTTTTACACAGATAACTTTAAACTTTAGTCAGAGACTGAGTTGCTTTTTTCAAAATCATTCATGTAATAGATTTGTAAAGGAATAAAAAAATGTGCTTTCTGTTGTGTTATGAATGATGGCTAAAGGAAGTCAAAATCATATGCACTTCTAAGGTGTGTTCATAATTCAATAAACCATTGGTTATCTCTCTACTTTGGGGGGGGGGGGGTTAATACATAGACGTGCTATTTAAATAGCTAGACGCTTAGCTAGCATAATTTTTAAAAACTGATCCTTCCTATATTCTAATTGCATCAGTAGCTTTGAGACATTAGATTAGTCTTAACACTGCCAATGGACCATCACTTAGCGGGACTTATTAAAACATGATATTTAAGGGAAAACAATGTTTCACCTACATATTTTGCAATTTTCTACCACAAAAAAACCAACAAAAAAAAAAGGACTCAGGCATTTACAAACAGCTGTAGACCACCCAAATTACTGAATCTTTTCCAAGTTCAGTAATAGCAAGGATAGATGTATTTCTGGTGCTGGTGTATCTGATGCTCCATACCAGCATTACCTCTTTGTATAACCAGTCTGACTGAAAGACCTCTTTCCCCAATATACTTCTATTAATAATAATTTTTAAAAATTAATACTTAACACTGCTAGTTACAGAAGGCATTACAACATCCTGCAGGTCAGCATTTTATCGGCAGTAAAAGACTTTGCTGGCCTAAAGCAAAAATGTTAGTACAGCAGCACTCACCTATCACCATCGGTGAGACCTGGCACAGCGTTTTCCTTAGTTATTCTCATCACTATTGCTCCAAAAATGAGGAATTTTCAGGCAAAGTCAGGACACACAGTTCAGTGGTTTAAGTTACCTAAAATTTTCCTTTTCTTTCCCCAACTTCCCCCAGATTTCTTTTACTATTTCCTCTCTAGCCAAGAACAGTGGATGGAAATCTGCTCCACATCCGCATGAGATAATGGTCTAATATAAGTGGAAACTATTTCCTTATACTAGAAGAAAACAGCCATCAACAAGACAAATAGGTTGAATTGCTTTTTTCTAAGTGTTTCCGGATGAGAAGGAAAAGGAAAAAAAAAAAAGGTTTGGCTGTTATTGAAATGGATCTGAAAGATATCACTTCTCCTATATCCCAGAATCAAACAAACTACCACTAAAAGCCATGTGTGCTCTTCCTAACTTGGGAATATTGTACACTCCCTGGTTTTTTTCTGGATTTCTTATCTATTTTTCAATAGCAAGAACCGTCTTTAACACGAGGACTCAGAGGACTGAGCATGCTGTCAGTCATCCATAAATTCTGCTAGCAAACAGCACTTCAGATCTTCACTGCCAATAGTGGAAACTTATTTGGGACAGGGAAAAATTGCAATTGAAGCTGTTTCCAAGGTTCTGCTTGAATTGACATAGTTACACTCTTATGACATAACTTGTCTCGTTATATCTTAGATAGCTGCTCAGTTACCCTCTTTTCAGAAGCATCTTATGAGCAGATTTCTGATCTCCACAATTCGATGCTTGTCCACATGGGCTTTTTGGGTATGAAACAGTATAAATGACTCCACTGGATTTTCAGGCTCCCAAAAGGGTACCAGTAAGGTGCTCCAAGATCCTTTACAAGGACCAGCAGTATTTCATGCACGGCGCTAAAACTGGAAAAGAGAGCAAAAGAGATAAGGTAACGTTTGCAGAGATGAAATTATTCATAATAGTCATAATTAAGTTGGGAGATTCAGAGAGCCCCGATAGAAGTGCAGCCAACGAAACCATCCGCCGAGAGATGCAAGGTATGTGTGTATATCGAATACAATAATATAACCTGCTTGTATGTGAAGAGTGCTTTGGCTACGCGGAACGACCTGGGTAGCAGCACCTTCCAAAATCTCCGCAAACTGAGCACGCCAGTATACGCACAACACCGCTGCCCAACTAGACACCCAAACGTCCAAGGTGCTCATGAAAGGTGGAGATTCTGGGGCAATCAGAGCAAGACAGTGATGTGCATGGGCAGGAAAAATTCCCTTGAAAGCTGAAGGACACGGCATCTCATTGCCCTTCCACCCCCTGGCACCTCTGCGAGCAAGCTGCTTCCAAGGTCAAGTATTCAGGCACGGGCAATAATCCTCCTGCGTAATACTGGGTTGCACTGGCAGCTGACAACAAATACAAAAGGCTCGATTATGTTCTTTTTAATAATTTCACAAAAGGTTTATCAAAATAAGAAGGTATTAAGCAACGGCGACAAGAACAACTGGACAAAGAATACGGAAGACAGTACGAAGAACCCAAATGTCACCGACCAGAGAAGTTGTGTGACATACCGACCCCCAGTGCACCCACATTTCCCCCTTCCCTTCTCCCCTACCTCTTTTTTTCCACTTCAAGTGGCTGATGAGATTAATTGGAAGCTAGGAAAAGTTTACCCAGGTAAAGAAACAAAGGTTTGCATTGGTTTAAATTCAAGAGAAAAATACCATGCAGGAAACCAGCATCTTAAAAAAAGACAATATGACAAATGAAATTAAATACCACTATTTATCCCACCATATACTACAGGAACAAGGGATAAGAGAATAAAGTCAAATTCAATTGCAATTTACTCCAAGTTTGTAAAACTCACTACTAAACACTATGCACAAAAGCTTAGTGTGATTCAAGAAGAGATTTGAAGTTTAAAATGAATTCACACACACACACACATGCTTTAAAGGTGAAAAATCTAAAGTATCAGGACTTATAAATATCAAACAAAACATATTGAAAGGGTCTCCTAGAAGCGGGTTATTCCAAAGTCACTTGCGATGGAGCTTCTTGACTCTTTCATTGAATGCTGCAATATTCGTATCCACGCGACAAAAATCAAGTGGCCAGTCGAAGGACTGATTAAAAACCTGCATTAAATAATGCACTTCATTTTTTCAGAAGCTAACGGCATTTCTGCATTAAACCCATCACTGCCTTGAAGAACGTGGGGAGGAGCAGAGGACAGAAGGGGGACCTCCGAGAGCAGGTTTGCCCCCTTCAGGTATCACTGCCCAATTAGCCTGGGCAGCACCCTAACCCTAACCACGAAAAGGCACAATCCTTCCCTTCGAACTCTTCCTTCCCGGCGATACTAAATCTGAAGGTTTTCACAGCCATCCCTTATTCTTCAGCATGAGACGACGACTCCCCGAGCTCCCACCATATTCAACTTCGGGAGGCAGGAAAACAGCCACACGGGAAAACCCAACTGCGTAACATCAGCCCATGCCAAATACTGCCAAGCGTAAATATTGGACGTGCGGGGCTTCCGTTCGTTATTTTGAGCGGGTTGCATTACTGGCAAAACGCTAATATGAGAGGAGAGCAGCATTTGAAGCTTCGGGTTGGTTCTCATAAAATTGCCCGTAGCTCAGCTCCAGCAAGACGCAACTGGTTCTTCCAGGTGCGAGACACCTTTTCGCAGATGTATCGCCTTTACGTCTTAATTCTCCCTGCTTTAAATTTATCATCCTGAAAAAACATTTAAGAGCCAGTAAACCCGTTTGCGTCCATTCTGAGGCCAACACTCATTTGCGAGCCACGGCAGAGTCCTACAAAACCCAGCTCATAAACTGGCATCTGGGTTTTCTTTTTTAAAACCACACCTATTTCACAGGTGGCGTTGAAAAAAAAGAAAAAAAGATGGACACAAACGATGACAACGATAATGGGAACTGAAGATTCAGCTATGTGTCTGGCTTTCAAAGGAAAAAGCAGAATCAAAGCAGCAGAAAGGAGGAGGAACTCTTTAAAAAATACATATAGTGGAAGGCAGAGCCGCGAGGCATCCTGCGACGCTCTCCTCGCATTGGCGGCAAGGTCTGGAGCTGGGGGATGATAACGAGAACATATGCGTATGGATAATTTTTTCCTCTCATTTTACCAACACAGATATTCCTACTATAAATTGATTCAGTTAAATGATCAGGAGAAAAGTAATTATTTTACTGTTGCCTGCACTACTCATAGTATAGCCCATCTAAACCCCTCAGTGAGGTACTAAAGGCAGCACATCAGAACAGTTTCTCTAAACAATATTGGACTGATAACCTCCCGTGCCCAAGCAATTCTGACTTTTTTTTTTTTAAATCAACATTAGCACCAGCCGATTCCTACACGGCATTCAGCTGGGATACTGCAGACACAAAACCTTCATACAAAAAAATTTTTTTTCCCCAATAAATTATTTTAAGGTAGCAAAAGGAATTTTTTTCCCCTTAAACTAAGCCGTATTTCTGTTTGAGGAGGAAAATTTAATACACGTTCCCTCTTGTGTAGAAAATATTCCAATTGCACTACAGAGACCCATATTCTGCTGATACCCTTTCAGCGTAAAATAACGCTCAGGAAAACGAATTTTTAAAAACGCAAAAGACAGCGAAATACATACATTAACAGTTTCAAATACCTACACCCGCTCCGTAATCCCCAGGGATAAACCCAACAAATTCGCACGCTTGTTAATTAGCTCTTATTGCCTGCCACATGTAAAAATGAACAGCCCTCCTGCCACCGCGGCAATAATCTGCAGTCAGGACGCGTTTTATCGTCGCATCAGCTGCGGCCGCTGCCGGCTCCGACACCAACCGAACGGTTTGGCAGAGTGCCTCAAATTACTGCCGACTAAAAGCCCTTTAAACCGTCCTGCTGGAGCTTGACGTGACAAATAAAGCAATGATTCATAACCGAATTACAGCGAGACGCTCTGGGAGGCAACAAGCAGGCTTGCTGATGAAAAGGACTCGCCATTCCTCCACACCGGCCGCTGGGGGAAGGGAATGCGAGGATGCTCCGGTGACATGCCAGCGTCGTCAATCCAGCCGGAGAGACCGCTAAATGGAGGGGAGGCATCGAAGGAAGCAAGCGATGGTAAATAAGCTGCGGTGGTCTTACAGAACATCACTACACTCCATTACTTTCCATAGCCTATAAGCTTTCTGCTAATAATCCTGTTTAAATCAACAAGAGAATTGGCTACCGATTCCGAAATCCCGCGTTATTTGAAAATTAAATGCAAAATATTTAGTAACCCAAACCCAGGTCCGCCAGAGCAACCAAAGCTGCCAGCTTATAAATCCCCATCAAAACCTTTAATTAACCGACACAAATAATCCTCAGGCAGTACCTGTGAAACAACCCTCACAGTCCACTGACAAACCATTTCATTGTTAACTTGTAATGAACAGCAAATTTTTCAGTTCTTTTCCAGGCATTTTTGCTGAAGAAATACCTTTCAAACCTGATCTGCCCACAGACAAGGCATCTTTGCAAATGTAGAGCGCTGCCATGTTTGTTTCCAAAATGCCTATTTTGAAGTCCCTTCAGAGACAAGACGGCCGCTTACACTACGGTCATAGATCTGCCTTGCACAGCTTTTGGAGGATAGTGCATTGAAGTTATTTTTATGATCAGCTTTCTTTCCTTGAGCAAGATCTAAGTCCGCTCAGGGCCCCCTTTAAGAAAAGAGAAATAGGATACTGGCCATCTGAAAGAGGTTCAAAGCCAATGTACAGTTCCTAGACAGATCATTTGATCTACAATACTTGGTTTAGGTTCTTATAAAGAAGACTAATTCTAATTAAATATCTTGTATAAGCACATGTGTATATCCAATACTAGCCACCAAGGTGGGCGAGACTCACAGGGTACCACTTATCTTCCCTAACTATCTCCATTCAAATTTTTGGTATCTAAGCTACATTAGTGGTCCAGATGTCCTCCATCATCCGTTGGAAGAAACTTCAAAGGCAAATTCACCCCGTTTTAACACAACTGTCTACAGCAGGTGGGATGGCCACATGCTGCAGATGTCTATGTGTCCCCATGAACTGTGAGAGGAGCCTAGACAAGAAACTAGGTGGCTAAAGTTATAAGAAATTAATTCCCCCAAGATTGCCCCAGCCCTCAGACCAAGGCACCTTTCACAAAACAAATGGTGTTTTTAGAGAGAGAGAAACCTGGACAGAAATATTGCTGATAAGGCCCCACGTATATATAGAACAAAATGAAAGTGCGGTTAGTGATGTACAGCCCCGTTACGCTTTTTGAACTTGCAATCTCGACATTAAGCTGTCTTTTATTTTTAACTAGAAATTACACACTCAGCTGTATACAACACACAAACCACGTTTCTCCTTGTCCCCAGCTGTGACATCCCGAAAGGCTGACAGAGAGGCAAGAGGCGCACACCGAAGTGCCAAGGAAGACAGCCTCAAGGTTGGGTTTTTTCCTCCTATTTACATTTTTACTATGTCTAACTGCAGCCTTTAAACTTCTAATTCACCTATTTACATTTCTTCCTCCGAGAGCAGCATCCCACTTATTTGCAGATTCATGCCAGCCACGGGTCTCGGTGTGGGGATGCGTACGGCCAGCGCCCTCACGGATCCAACGCATACTTCCTCAGGGAGGCTGACAAACTGGGAAAAGCCTTTCACATCTGCAAGAGAATCCACCGGCTGTTTTGGCTGAAGTGGAGACCACTATTTCCACACTTTTAACATAAAAAATGGAAAATAAATATACGTAAGGAAGCCATCTCCAAAATGAGGGAGAACATTGGGCAAGAAGAATTTGTGACAACTTTCTTAAGGCAGCTTTTGCTCCCCTACCAATTTGTCTTCAGCTTTCCCAATGTTTTCGTACCTGACCTCCTCTTCATTACATAACTAGACCACATCCAAGGGTAAATAGGATCCTAATGATCTCTCATTAGCTAAACTTCCCAGCAGAACACTTCCAAAGGAAAAAAAAAAGGTCAAAACCTGCCATCAGAAGAAGTAAAATTTCAAAGGACCAGGAAATCAGCTAAGCTGTTAGCTTTTCCTACTCAAAATCTGTAGCTTATAAAGATCCACTCCCCCACTGAAAAGCTATATAATGCGGACCCAAGGAAAGGCTGTTGCATTAAGTAAACCATAAAAGAACTATAAAAGGTTAAGAGCAGCTGGCAGCTGTTGTGTAGTACCTCGTGACTGAATACAGCATTTGATATTAAAAAAAAAAAAAAAAAAAGATATTTTAAATTACAAATGCTTAGTCCGTACACCATGAGGGCCACCAGCCAGAACTCACCACGTCTGGTTTCATTGACTCTGCTCCAAAGGGGCACAGACCACCTACTCCCAAATTGTACACTTCTGTCCCAAACTGTAGGTGGGATTTCATCCATCGAGCAATGGTAGACTGGGAGGCTTTGGGCACTATTATGTGGGTTGAAAAAGAGAAAGAGGGAACCCTCAGCCTTGAATTAACACATGGGAAAAAGTGAATAAAATCTTTCGAACACGGATGTCTAGACGGTGTCGACGTCTTTGTCTTTGGGAAGAGGGATTAGGACAGAAATCTGGCTGTGCTGTTCCTCGTTTGATATGAAAGCTAGAAGACACTTTGGGCTAAAGGCCTGGCCCTGTTCCAGAAACTACTTTATTATGAAGCAACTGAAGAAAAGGAGGTCTAAGACAGGAGAGTAAGATTTCTGCCTAGCAGTCACAGCAATTAAGCAAGCTGTCTTGATGAAGAGGAAAAAACCATTGGAACAGAACCCAAAGGCTCAAAAGAGCAGGAGAAAGTAATTTTGAGAGTAGGTCAAGACTCCAGAGGGGATTACCTTTCCAGTTTGAGACTTAACGCTAGAGACATGCTTCGAAAAGCTGACCAGCGAGATTCTGCTAATACCACGGATGACCCCATAACGTCTGCATGCTCAAGCACAAGTCAAGTATTAAAAGTGAATGTTGAAAACCACGCAAGTTAGGATCAAAACCGGCAGAACTAAAAGGTGCCTTCTCCTTCCTTCCTTCCTTCCTTCCCCTTTTGTTAAAAAAAAAAAAAAACCAACCCTTTTGTTTAAAAAAAACCACAGCTAAATATTTTGTATATCTGGCCTTATTAGGTTATTCAACATCTCAACTTGAAAACAGCAATCTAAGCACAGATCTCTGGAAGAAGGACAGAGTGGACTGTATATATAGTTTTCAAGAAAGAGGTCCTCTCCTCTGTGTATTTGAATCGATTCCACTGTAGCTTGAACTTGTTTTTATTAGGCATTGGTATGATTCCACTCCCTCAATTACTGCACTATCTGAGCAGGTAATAGCCTTAAAATTGAAGGAAGAGCTGCTTATACTCGTTGGAGCTGAAATAGCTAGTGAGATTCTCCCAAATAAAATCCCTGCTACGAGACTGCTGGGTAAAAGTGGTCTAATCGAATCCCAGATCATATAAGAAACTTCAAAGATTCACTTCAAAGCGCTACTTCAGCAAACAAAAGTAGCTGAGTCAATTTAATGCTTCTCATACTGAAAAGAACCACTTCCTTCAAGTGGGGAAGGAAAACAAACGACAGCAAGTCAAAGACCAAAACATTTGTGGTAGCTGCGAATAACCATCCTCAGGCTGCGGCTGTAAAGAGATGATGGGTTCCCACTTTCCTGGCTGTACTGGCTGTACTGGCGCGTGGCACGACGCCCTTCGCACCGGTGGCCCCAACACGCTGGACTTATTTCTAAGGATGTGCTGACTAAGAGCGAAAACCAAAATAGAAGCTCGAAGGTTTTCATTTTCACCCCAAAATCTGTCTGTCAAGCAAGGCAGACGCCGGCAACTCACTGCCCCAAGGACTCGGATGCGTTCGGGGAAGACGGAAGGGCAAACAGCTCTTCCAAGCAAATGGAAATGTTTTTACCTGTCGGAACCTGAGCTCGGGCCCGAAGCATTTTGTTTCTTCTCCAGGCAGGAGTATCGACAGCCACTGCACAGGATCAAGGGGCCACATTCTTCACCCTGCTTCAAGCGCTAACGATGTTATCAACGGCAGCAGGAGAAACAAGCTTGGGAGCCTAAAACTGACAGGTAAGTGAGGGGAGAACCAGCTCCTAAATATCTCCCTGCTGCTAAAGGTATTTGTCATTTTAGATCTGTCTGTGTTGCTGTTAGGAACCAAGTTTTTGCTAAAAAATGCAGTTTAAAGGCAGTTTCCACTTCCCTGAATATGCAGAGGACTTTTATAGTTCAATACTCCGAAGTCCTCCACAACCACCACCACCTCTCGAGGAGTGTAGTTGCATTCCCAGATGTCTCATTTTCTATATTTAGCCATTCAAACACATGCATAGGATTTTTTCTAGGGTATAAACGCGCTATCGATTTTTTCCAAATGGCTTTAATTCAAATAAATGAGTAAAGAAACCCCAACCAAAACCAAAATCAAGGCAGAGAGACTTCCCCTCTCTCTAGGTTGTCTAAGACGTGTTACAACAGCTTCCTAATCCAGCCTCCAGTCCTCCCTAATCTCTTCACCAATCTAATTAAACCCATTAAACCCAACTCTGGAAATTCGGTTTCCACTACCCTTTCCTGAAGACATCTGGACAAATTGCCAAGCAGCAGGTCTCAGTTTGGGTTTTTGCAGGAAAGGAAAGGATAAATACCTATTTTGAGGTTTCTTGGAGAGTGTATTTTGAACAGATACAACACTCCTGAAATGACATGCAATTACCCCGCTCCTAACACTCATAATCTTACCTCATCACTCAAAATATTCTTTTAACTTTTTCCCTAGAGAAAAAAACTTGAAATATATGATGAACTGATTCAATGACACAAAAAAAAAACCCAAAGAAAACAGAAAACAAGGAGCTGCTTGAACATTAGTTTCCCACGGAGTTGTTTCTCATATTGATTTTCTTTGGTCAAGTGGAAACTCAAAACAAAGCTTCTCTCATGACAGGACACGTATCAGATCACTGAAGATCTTCTGGCACCTCGTGTGTGAATACATTGCCACTTTACCCACTTACAAAAAGCCTTCTTTCTTTAACTTGCAGTACTTCCATGAGACCTAGAAGAATTTAATCATCTCCAAGACTTCTCCTTCCCTTATCAGACTTCCAAAGTTTGCGGAATGGAAATGCTCACACAGAGAGAGTAAGGCATAAGCCCAGTTTCCCTAGGATAGCAGGTTTTAAAAGAAATGGTTAAATCTAAATTGTTGTTTTAAGTCTAACTCCTGACTCTAAATGAATCTAAAACTAAACTCCCTGTAGAATTGATCTGCTTCCCCTACCACCTCGCTCTGTAATTTATTTGAAGACATTAGGTTACCACTGTTTACGAGGCTCATGAAAATAAAAGCATCCTCCTGCCAAGACCCAATCCTAGGACCTCCTCGCTGTTCTTCTGCCCATGTCCTCTACCTGCCCTGCCTGCACAGTCCTCTTCTGACTTGCTGCATTCCCACATCCCTGTTAAAGACTGGATTTTCCTCAAACTCCAATAAATGAGCCCAAATTCCTAGATCAACTCTTCTACTTCAGATTATGAGCTTCCCAGGAAAAGGGAAATTTCTCCTGGACAGTCCCGATAGCATATCACATGCTTTGTCTTACACTAATAACCGTGAGCAAACTTAATATCTGAAGCAGAATCATATGCTTTAAACACTTTCCGGAAAGCAAATATTGCAGAGATGACAGAATCACAGGATGGTTTGGGTTGGAAGGGACCTTCAAAGACCATCTCCTTCCAACCCCCTGCCATGGGCAGGGACACCTTCCACCAGACCAGGTTGCTCCAAGCCCCATCCAACCTTGGACACTG
>JAVJGG010000027.1:24886855-24938259 GCA_035590195.1 Aviceda cuculoides
GGAGATAAATCTTCATTTTTACTGAAGTTCCCGGAATCACCTACTGCAGGAAACCACCACACCATCTGAGATGGCATCACTGGAAAGAAGCCAAAATCCATGCTGCTGATGCTCAAACGTCCAGATAATCCCAACATTGTTGTTACCCAGAGCATGAGCGCACTCAGGGAAACGGCTCCGTAATATTTCCAGCTGTCGTATGGGTGCTTGACTTCTGTATTTCCACCTTATAGTAAGCATATTCATTGCTTGGAATTTAATCCTGTTTTTAGGCTTTTTAACTTGCCTTTATAGTCCCCCAGTTCAAAGACATAACAACTCTAAAATATATAAGCAAACAACTTGAGGAGAGAGAGGAAAGCATAAGTGAATTCCAGCAGAAACGACGACTTGACAAATCTCATCACATCAAGCTCTGCAGTGGCAAATTAGTCTCTTTGAGCACATTCTGTACTCAAAGTAGCCTCAGTGCTTCGGGAGGTACCAAATATAACACAGCCCCATTTTAACTTCCTTCCAGGAATACACACACTCATTTATCAAGAAGACGTGGGCTGCAGTTTCAGTTCCAACAGCTTCAGTAACATTTTGTAAAATTAAACAAATGACTCCTTTTGTGGCAAGAAAGAAGCAGAAAATAATCTGGGTCCAAGCAAATGGGGGAGAAAACCACCTCCCCCAAGTCTTCCTCCACCCTTTAGCAATTTTGTGAACAGCACGCCTTCCAGCTGCGCTAGGCTCAGCATCAACCACGGGATCAACAACCATTCCTTCCACCGCTTTTACACCTCGAATCTCGATGCCTTCGCCATTACTATTTCATTTAGCAGGGGTGGTTTGATAGCTAAATTTGCTTCAAGTCCAAGTTTCGGAACATTTTTACATCTTTACACTCGTATGGCCAAGGAAGTCATTAAGCTCTGCTTAGCAAATACGAAAGGTTCCCCATACGTGTCCAACGCTGCTGCGTGTGCTGAACACACGAGGGTTTCCAGGCACCCCCTCGATTTCGCAGGAGGACAGTACTGCAGCAGCCTTTAATGCTGGGGTATCATCAGAAAGTTCACCTTTTTTTTCGTCCCTAGCTGCTAAAGAGACGGGGAGAAGTACTGTACCCACCTCCCATTAACCTTGTCGGTGGGACCTTTCTTTAGCTGCAACAGCATCGATACCTTCTTGTATTGTGCTGCCGCACGGACGCTGAGCAGAATTCACCCTTCTTGGGGGGGGCGTGTTGGTCCCTTTTCTGTTTTTTCTTGACCAGAAGTCAAAACGATTAGGATCATAATAACTGGATGCTGCTACTGCAGAGAGAAGCTGCCATGAGCTGCACGGAGATGGAGGTTATCCAAATCCCTACAGACACACATCACTGCCCTCAGTCGCCGTTCAAGAACCAGTCGTAAACGGTCAGAATTTAAGAGAAATCATTCAAATTAGTACGAACACAGAAGAAATCTCTTTTCACATGGATCTTCACTTCACTTGAGTGTGTGAGAAGGCGCCAAGACGTAACCGAAGCTGTGTCAGATTCCTCACCGTGCTCTCTTGCTTCGTGCTGTCCCATCTCCCACCCCTCTTCAGCCGGAGTCCTGACTGCCGTGCTGTCTAACCACAGCGATGCCATACACACCCAAAATTTAGACTTATTTGCAGAAATGCAGTCAGTCCCCATCAAGGCCTTTGAGTAAAAGTACGAAGACATTCATTAGAGAACGAGAAAAACAAAATATATTTTTAAAGAGGGAAAACATGACATGTGAGGAGGTATTAATTTGGAAAATTTAGGGCAACAGCACAAGGTTGGGAAGTTCTGCTGGCACGACCACGTTCATCAGGAGCGTGATCTCGGATTAACCCCGCGATGCCCTCCGAGCCCCGCTGTTCAGCACGCTGGTGCAGCTCTACCAGCAAACGTTGCTCCTCTTGAAATCAGTGGGAGAGGAGCAGCAGCTGGAGAAACCTCAGCCTCTTGTGGAAAACTGAATAAATACGCAGAACTCACCCCCAGGCAGGACAGGAGCAGGTACAAAGGGAAGAGAAAAGCTTGCCTCTCTGTAGATTAACAACAAAAAAAGCAAGCCAAGGGAATAAAGTCATTTTAGTGCTGAAGACCAGCAGGCGTACAGCATATCTAGGGTGGACATCTGAATTGTAACATGGCATTTTTAATACCCATCTAAAAATGCTGGGCAACATGTTAAAAGTCCTTCAGTACACACCTGAAGAAACTATGTGCCACTCCTTGACGAGCGAGCTGGAGCTTTCACATGAAGCATCTAGAAATCAAAAGGAGCAGTTATCCAGCATACAAGTCCCTATCAAGTAAATATGATTACTGCTTCCTTGGGGAAGAGCATTAGGGAGTAAGGCGGCTCTCCTTGTCAGTGATAATATTATTTTTTTTCCTGGTGGTCTCTAAGTTTAACCAGGCTCATTGCTCCATCTGTTAAAAGAACAGAGAAAGACAAGAGAGTGGGGAGCAAAGACTTCAAAAATACAGAAGAAGCAACCCTGCCTTCCCCAAGAGATGCGGGTTGTCTTTTCCCACTCCTGCCACCCCGGAGTGATGACGGAGGTATCGTCATCATCCCTTGGCACCACGGGAAGCCAAACGCTGATCTCTCACCGGCAACCTCGGGCAAGGCAAACGCTGATGGAAACCTGGAATCCACCTCCTTTAGCGAAGGCAGAGCACCAGCTCCCCCAGTTACGGAGCTGACAACGTTACCATAGGTAGGACTGCCTGAAAAAAACTACACAGTTTTTCCTGAAATTAAGTATGGCAAGAAGAAAAGGAAAAATATTCACTAGCTAGAAAAGTCTTCCATGCTTGGCCAATATTACTGATCCTTTTATTTTAAAGGTATGATCTGGATGGATACTAGAGGGTCTGGAAGAGATGCTGGAACCGTCCTCATCCGCTCGCCCGGCAGGCAGCCCCCTCCCTGGGCGGGGGCACGGCCAGCCACCAACAGCCGAGCTGGCTGAAGAAGGCGCTTTGACCAGCCGAGACACACGAAGAAGAAACTTGGATGCCTTATTGAGTTTGGGAGGTGCTTGTTTCTCGGTGGCGAGGGGTTTGTCCTGTTTGGGATTTTTAGAGATACGGAACGTTGCTGAACCTTCTCTCTTCGGTCCTCGCCGATTTTCGCCTTCTTTGCTTGTACAGCAGATTTTTGCGACTGCAAGTGGAAAACCATCTCGGTTGAGAGTCAAGACTCTTCCAGCTCCTGCTGACTGCATTTGACCTCCTACCAACCCTCGTCAACTCCTCTTCTGCAGCCAAAGTTGCCCCAACTTGCTGAACAAATTAATTCGTGGAGAATACGTTTTGTGCAAGCTTCCCATTAACTTCTAATTTCCTAATTATTAGATTACGTGCTCTGGCTTTTAAAGCAATTTACCTCTATCGAGTTGAGCAAAGAAACTTAACAGGGTTCCTACAGCCTACTCCATAATGAAGTGCTCCCACCCCTTGGTGTGAACAAGTTTAAATCCCTTAACATTTCCTTTTAAGATTACTGCAGCTACTTAGTAAAAAAACTTGTTCCCTGATATCTTCATCAATTACATGTGGTATTTCAAGCAGCGATACAATATTTTTCATTTTAAATCTATCCTCGCCTCCCATGACCAAAATTTAGTTTGCTGCTTTTGTTTTAGTACCTACACCATCGCAACGATCTTATTACAATTATTCTTCTATAATTCCCCATTTTTGTCCATTACTTTTGTTCTTCTTTCTATAAAGCTGGACTTCAGTTGTAGGAGATGGGTACATGGATTATAAAATAGGTTATGAATTAATTAGAACATGGTGATTATAAAACCTGCCTTGGTAGATTGCAGATTGTTATGATAAAATAGTGTTAGCAGAATTCATTTAAAAATACACTCCACAACTACTTATCAAATGAAGATAAACACATTCACTAAGTGTCTGACATGCTGAAGAGTAAAAATACAGCATTCTCCACTGAGAAAATAACTTTATTCACTTGGACAGCACTGCCAAACTTTCCTCATGAGCCAATTTTCCATCTCAAAAACCTCCTGTACTGCTTGAGTCCCTTGAATTGCACGGTCATCCATCAGGACATTCACTGAGGCCAGGATTTTTTTTGAAGGAAGAGGAAAACATTAGGATCTAAAATCCAACAGGACAAGGTCTAATGGTGCTTGACTGGAGCCAGGCACCTTCCTTTAAATCCTATTCTACAACATTTTGTGTTTAATCCTCTGAGTATCCAAACCCAGCAATATGGAAAGGGATCTTCCAAGCTCCAATAAATAAATAAAATTAAATTGACTGAGATTACAGAATAAACATCCTTTAGGGCAGCAGGGAGGGCTGACATTGAGTGTGCATAGCCTCGTACATCGGGCTTGTACTTGTTTCAAACACATTTCTAATTCCAGCAGGAAAAATTCTTCAAAAGTAGATTTTGAAGTTATTCAGCTCCCGTTTTCATCAATTTTTCAAAACCAGTTCTTTAAGTATTGATTCTGGATTAGTTATTCTCACTTGTGCAATTTATATATTACAAGACACTTAGAGGTTTCTAAGTCACAGGTGACTTTGTAGTCAAAAGAAAACAATTTAATTATCTAAGATTAGTGTTAATTGAAGGAAACGATTTACTGCACTACTGACAATGCTCAACCTTCAGAAAGTTTCACTGTTAAAAATTTATATGCAGCTATCGTCTTAAAAACAAAAATAAACCTTTCAGCGATAGAAGCCTCAGTTTGACCTTTACCTCTATTTAAAAAAAAAAAAAAATCTAAGAAAAACAGTCTAACACAAGCCTTCACAGCATTACAAAAGAGGGATTAATGAGAACACGACAGACAATCTATTTGGACATTAGGAAAAGCACTGACAGTGTTTTATGCAGAAAGTTAATTCAGACACCTTTACTTACACAGTGAGTACAATTAAAGGACTAGAACTTAAAGGCAATAATAAAGGGTGCGGTACTGGGTTGGGAGCAAGGAGATACCATAGAGAGGATACCACAGACATTTGTCATATGGCTTAACGCTTTTGGTATCTAGATTAAGGAAGAACAGGGCAAAATGTTAATGAATATACATAGATTATCCAGATTGGAGTCGAGTTCAGTTCTCAGGGCACATTAAAAAAAAAACCAAAAAAAAAAACCAAAAAAAACCCCACCACAACAAAAACCGAGCCCTGAGAAACCAGAGTATTGGCAAAAAAAATATCAGATGAGATCCACCTGGAGGAATTGGAAGCCAAAACATCTGTGAAAATACCTAGCAGGAAATAAACACCTGGAAAGAAATCATTTTGGAAGGCGGAAAACAGGGCAGGACACTGCAGGGACATTCCTGGCTGGAAGCGCCTTGCCGGCTTTCCTCCCCTCAAAAACTGGCAGTTGCCTTTGTACCAACACGACTGCTACGGAGCTGTACAGTGAACCAGATTAGTGAACTGATCTGGGTTAAAAATAACCTTTTTTGCTGTTCACTGATCTGGTTCACCATATGGCCCCGCAGACAGTTGTACCAGCACAGTTAAGGGAGCCCAGCAATGGGAACAGGCAGCAGAGAAGGAGGGAAACTCCCAAGAAAAATGCTTCACCCCGAAGAAAGAAAATACAAGACGCAGCCAAGAGAATTTGCATCGAGCCAAAAGCACAGCACAAGCAGAAATTCATCCCTGATCTCCCCAAACGTGCTCAGGAGAGAAGGGCTACCAGGACTCCGTGTATCTCCTGAGCTTGCTCCTGCCAAGAGCCGGGCAAGCGAAGACCCACGCCTGGCACTTGTCCTGTCCAACTGGTGGGAGCAGGTTGGGCATCACCAGCGATGACTTCGGCAAGTCTGGAGGGGAAGGAGTTCTTGAAGGAAGAGGGTGAAAAGGGACTGGAAGCAGCAAAAATGGGAACACGCACACATGCCTCACTGGCAACTTTGCACGCATCCGTGAAAACTCCACGTCAAGATACACAACGACTCAACATCTCAAGGCGTGCAACAAGGGTCTAAAATTAAAGGGTTCTTTAAACTCGAGAGTATTAAATCTTACGCAGAGCCACCTTTTTTTTTTTTTTTTTTTTTTTTTTACGTACAGGATATAAGTGTGAACTAGAGACGTAAGAAAAGTGCGGAAGTCATTAAAACTGGCAAAGTTGGGCATCATCCTTCCTCCAGGAACATCCTGTTGTCTCGGCTTGCAAGAAAGACAAGTGACTAACGTCGGTATTCATCTGCCGAGTATCACCCCTGGCCACACCTCTCTTTTACATCATTTCTTCCACTACATTATTAGAATTACTTTCCTGCCTGAAGGATGCCATATCAAGGCTAGAAGGGCAGAGCGAGATTAGGAAAAGCAGTAAATCCCATCCCCATTTTTACTTACTGACCAGTTACTGATTTAAAAAAAAAAAAAAAAAAAAGTCTAATCCACTGGAAAACTGGAGGGGTTACTTTTAGAGCCAAAGATTGGTAAAAGGACAGTCGCTACCGAAATAACAGCAGCGTTTTTTGCCTGGGCAGCCCAGTTCCCTGCTGCTGTTGAGCTCTGGATTTCAGCGCCGGAGAGGATTCAGGTGCAGAGCTTGGAGCCCTCACACCAGCAGGATGGGTGGATTCAAGATATTTAAGGCAGCCACTCTAATCTGAACTCACATCAGCAGATAAGAGAGACTTAAACAAACAGTGAGATCTGTTTCGCTTTTATATTTACATCTATTTAAAAAAGACTAAATCATCTAAGGCCAGTCTTTAAAACATGCCAGTTTATGAAGAACTGTTGCTATATACCATATCTGCTATGTTTTGTAATCCAGAAAAATACACACTGGAAACAAATGTACTCATTCTTGGTTTTCACTTTATTATGTTTAGAATAGCAAATGGCATTATGTTCTAGCCTAGTTTATTAATCTATTTCAATTTATATAGTCTGTCTATGAAGGAACATTTTTCTTAAATTTCCAAACAATATCAGAATAATTAGGCTCAATACACTGTCTAGTAGCACAGTTTGGGGAGACAGGTGCTACCCTCCATAGAGGACAGAGGACTAAATTAAAGACTAATTAAATAATCCGGGGACACGGAAGTCCCCAGGACCAGACAGGACACATCCAAGGACGCTGAGAAATGTGGCTTTTCGATATCAAATTTGAAGGATGACAGCAATCACACCCTGACTACCTCTGGCAGGGGGATGACCAGATCTGCGTATGATGTGAGCGCAGCGGGTGGCACTTACCTTGACTTTAGCAAGGTTTTCTACATGATCTCCCACCATTATAGTCTTGTAATCTACCCAATTTGGCTACAAGGTGCATGGAAAATTTGCTGGGCTGTCAGACTGTAAAGGAGGTTTTCCACAGCTCAAAGTTCAGCTGGCGGCTGGTTGCATGGGGCATCCCTCAGGGCTGATCACAGGACCAGTATTTCTCAACAGCTTTCTCAACAGCTTTGTAGACAGGATAGAAAATATTTTTTGCGAGTTCGCAAAGCATATCAAATGAAGGGGAGTGGCTGATAAACTAGAGGAATCGTTAATGTTTGGAGAGATCTCGTTAGCTGAAGAAATGAGCTAACGGGAAACCCACAGAGGTGCAGCAAAGGCAACTGCGGTGTCCCTCACCTGGGATGGAATAACCCCGTGCAAGAGCTCGTGGTGGGGAGCAGCTCTGCAGGAAAGGATCCGGGCTCCCGGCAGATCAGAACTGGCCTGTGAGTCAGTGTGCTCTTGCAACAGGGAAGGCCAACCACATCCTGGGTTTTACTGGCACGGGAAGTTATTATTCCCCTTGGTTTGGTACTTCTGAAGCTTCATCTGAAGTACTAGCTCTTGGAAACCAGCAGTACTGGGGTCCCCAAAACAAGAGAGTCCAATGGAGGGCCATCGAGACGGTCAGGTGGCCGGAGCACGGGAGGAGAGGCTGCAGGCGGTGGAGTTGTTCGGCTTGGAGAAGAGAAGGCTTTGGGGCTCCTCCTTGGTGCCTGCAAGCACCTACAGAGAAGATGGAGCCAGACTCTTAGAGGTGCCCGGTGAGGCAACAGGGACGCGTGGCAGCAAGGGGAACGCCAGCTGGGTATAACGTAGAAACAAGTTCATGTTCGGGGTTACGCAGCAGTGGAAGAGGGTGCCAGAGAGGAGGTGCCATCTCCATCCTCAGACTCTCCTGATCTGGCAACGTGGTCTAGTGGAAGACGTCCCTACCCATGGCAGGGGGTTGGACTAGATGACCTTTGAAGGTCCCTTCCAACCCAAACCATTCTGTGACTGGGGTTTAGAATCTGGTTTTCATCGATGCTCCTTTAACATTCCCAGAGGATGTTGCATGAAGTCTCCCAGCGGAAGCTTGTCTCTTGGGAGAAAAGCAGATGTTTCCAGCAAAGAGATACATGCTTTCCAAAATAAGAGATTTATTTGTCAAGTGGAAAACTCACTTTAAGAACAGTGAGATAAAACAGTAGAACAAGACCTGTACACACCTCTCTCACCACTTTTGATGGTTTTATCCATCCTTTGCCCTGACCTGTAAAGCCAACTAACGGCTTGTAGTTAAACTCCAAAATAAAATTACAGGTTAACAGTAGACCTTGATCTCTTCATGATGTTCTGCTAATATAGCTACACAAGGCAGAGGTGTGATCTTCTCTCCTCTGTCCTCATGACAACAAAAACACGACAACAAAATCGATTTTCAGATTCTTGTATTGACAAAGATTATTTCCATTTGAAAAGAAACAGCTAAGCTACATTGATGAAATCATCATTTTACCAGTATAAGTTATGTCTTGACCAAATGATTTTACTAGCAACCCTCTTATCTCTAGAAACTACACCAAATGCTGCTGTCCCATATGTCTTGAGAGAACAAGTTCTGGTCACAAAACTGACCACAAAAGTGACTTTTTTTTTTACTCATCCATAAAGTTTCCTAAAGGAATAATTGACTGTTTATCAGATCTTTTGTCTTCTAACTGAAGGATACACATGTTGACTCATCTCAGAGCAGCATTGCTTCACTGAACTACACTGAATCAAGTAATTAATTGAGCCATTCATACAAGATCGAGTATCAATAAAAATAATTTTAAGGTGGGTACCTGCTTTTCCATGAAGGTGTTTCCAAAGTTCACCACAATTTTTCAAGGACTTTAATTACTTATCTTTTCAATAACAAACTCACTTTCAAATAAGCTTTAAGAGCAATTAAAAATTAGTTAAGTCAACATTTCTTTCACTAGGGTCTATTAAGCACTTGTTTAAAGCAGTCCCAATCTCTCCTTCCCTTGGAAGTCATTAGCAATTTCTGTCACCATAGACTTAATTTTTCCTCACATGATTCCCTTTGCTACACAGAGAAACACAGATATTACAGTATCAATGCCAGTGAAAAAGCTAGCCAAAATTTAAAGCTATATTGACCAGTTCTTAAAGAGATCATAGGGGACCCTCCCCCAAGTACTTCACCTTCTTGAATACTGCAGATGGATAAAAAAAATTCTTAATAATATTAGAGAAAAATAAAAAGCTTTCTTCCAGCCCCGTAACAGCTTTTGCAAAGCACTTTAATCATTTACTGTTCCACTACTGGCCAATCACAGCAAAGACCATGCCTAATAGCACTCTAATCCTTACCCCACACATTTCGTTTCTTGCAGTCAGGTCAGGTCACTAAGCAGGCCAGAAATTATCTGTTATTAATCACTTAGTAACAAGAGAGCGTAGAGTTTCCCCATTTTCGGTAATGCCATTTCCTAAGTTTCTAGTGTGTCATGGTACTCTCGAACTTCCACATCAACTCTAATAAATGTATGCACTCATTCCAAATTACTCCAGGTTGCTCTCAGCAGCTCTGACATGCCCACATCTCCACTCCAGTTGTCCTCCTCTGTCCCACCCTAGAACCCCTCTCCACCCTACTCCTTCCACCCGCTCCTCTGGTTTTTTGCCATGCTGACTCCTAATTTGAAGACTACTTTTCCTTGCACAAAAAGACCCAGACTTTCCTCCAAACAATTCCTAAAAATGTATCTTTTACCCATTCTCCTTTACATAACAGCCAGTGTTTCCAATCTCATATTTTCTTCTCATTGTATTACCTTCTTCCATTTAAAATACAACTTCCCTAGCAAAGGGCCATGTCAGATTTTGTGCAAAGTGCATATTGCAATTAAGCAACGTGATGGATTTTTTTTTCCTCTCCACTGACTACAGTGAGAAATATTCCAAAGCAACAGCATGCAATGGCTAGCGCCAATGCTTATCATCTTCTGCTCAAGCGTCCTTGATGTACCCTCTCTCAGAAAAGCTACAATTCATCTTCAAACAGCCCTGAAAATGTGCCTGAAGAAGATATTCTGAGCCAAACCTATTACTCTGCCCATAGCTATCTAATTAAGATACCTACATAGCCTCATCTTCACAGTATCTGACCACAAAAGAAAAAAAAAAACCAAACCCTGAAGTATTTTTCTTTATAACATTGCTGCAAGAGAGGAAAGTAGCAGTGCCCTCTTGTAGAGATAAGAAATAAACCATATTACATAGCCTACAGTCTAATCCCTCCAAGATATTTAGGAGCTCAACTCCCACTGAACCAATGAAGTTAAATTCCTAAATTCCTCTGCAGATCTGGGCAATGGAGTAGTACAGTATTCTCCTTGAGCTGAGTATTTCATATTCAATTTTTTTTGTGTGTTCTGGAGAACCTCCAATTGTGCCAAAGCCTCCAAACATGCCACAACCTCCAAACCTTTGCTTGCAAAATTTCTTTGCTCCCGCCGTTATTGCAGCAGTTTCAGTTCATGCTGTTTGGTAGGGGTGAAAGGTTCAGCCATTTTATGCTTTCAGCAATCATAACATAACTCCATTTTATTTCATGCACTGCGATGAAAGTTTTGCCCTTAGTTTGGCAGCTTTTTATACCATGCAATAACAATTAACTCCCTTTGGCATAATTTATATGAATCATTGATTTAATACAGATAGCTAGGAAAAAAATAAAGACCTATTAAGTCATCTAAATGACCCTACCATCACCGCTGGATTGTTCCCGGCAGCACATTTTCTGTGCTTGTTTTAAATGTGCTTGCCACAGCATAAGTACAAAAATTGTCTGCAAAGCAGAGACATGTTTCACTAACATATGCTTTAAGTCAACACGGTGTTGGAAATCTTCAATTTATGACTAAATGTTGCACTGCACTTTTATTCCTCCAAATAGACTTTAACGTTTCTTAAGGGAGTGAAAAAGGGCTATTTTTATTTCACTGTGCAGCAAAAATACGTAGCAAATACTTCCCTGATGCTTTTCAAGTTGAATCCAAGGCTTGCATGTCCAACAAACTAGGACTTGGAATACACTAGTGCCCATCTCTGAGAAGATATGGATGCACTGCAAGAGGGTGCCCAGTTCTAGAAGTACAATACAGGCATGCAATGTATCTTCAGGATGGTTTTTTGGTGGGTTCTTTCAATCTTTGTAAGAAAAAAAAGGTGAGACTTTCTTCATGGAAGTCCAACAGGCTGGTTATGGAAAAGCAGAACTAGAAAAAGTCATGGTCTCACTCCCAGCTTCAAGGCAAGAAGAATACTGGAACCGTTTCTGGCAGACGTGCTATCTAATCTAAATCTTTCCAATGGGGATTCCCATGTTTCCTCAGGCAACAGTTCAGAGTTTGGGGTTGCTTTTCCTCCCCCTCCATGTGTAACCTAACTCAAACTTGTGTCTGTTGCCTCTTATCACTACACACCTGAGCAGCACACACCATCTTCCCTGCAACCTCCCCGCTGGGTAAATGCAGATAACAGCAGCAATAAGGTTCCCCCTGCACCTTCTCCAGATTGAGCAGACCCAGCTCGTCACCCTACATCATGCACTCCAGCTCACAACCACCATGGAGGCTTCTCCAGCACTTCACTGCCCTTCTCGTGCCAGGGAACCTCTGGCATGGGATTATTCCATCCCAGGGAAAGGACTCTGATGAGCTTTATGGGTTTCCATCAGTCCTGGTCTCTACCTTGTTAACATCCTCCTGAATGGGAAGCCCTGCCCGCAATCACAACAAGCATCATTCCCAACTCAGCTCCATCCATTAATTTACAAAAGCTGCATCCTATCCCACCTACCAAGCTGTTGAGACAGACGTTAAAAAGTGTTGGTCCCACTGTTAATCCGCAGGGAGGCCACACATAACCAGTCCTCTGGCTACATCAAACCACTGACCTTTGCAACCAGTTTTCCACCCACTTTGTAGTCCACCACTCCCCAGTATGGCTAGAAGGATGTAGAAAACCTTGCTGAATCTAAGTAAATGGCATCCACTGTGCTCCCATCATCTGCAGAGCGGGTCATCCCCCTGCCAGAGGCAATCAAGGAACTCTGACGAGTACTATGGCAAGAAAAGAGGTGTTTGTAACGAGCGCCTCTGCACAAATGCAAATTAAATATGCTCCGTGTTTTATTTGAAGTTAGCAGTGCTGGCAGAGCATTACTGTTTTGCTTTTGCTGGCACGGCTTAGAAAGCTGCAACCTGAGGGGAGAGAGAGAGATTTGTTGAAGAAGTGATAAAACAAAGCTAAGCAAAATCATTTCATAGTCCACTTTAAGAGCCCCCCTATGTGCACTTCCTTGACCTCCTAAAAGCCTACTGCAATAAAAAGCCAACCATACAAATGTACAAGTCCCTCCCATGGAAGCCATTACCTTCTAAACAGCACATAAAAAGTGAAAAATAAAGATCAGCATTTCCGGGGGAAAAAAAAAAAAAAAAAAACAAAAAAACCCGCCATAAACTTGCAAGAGTTAGAAGTCCTTAATTTCACTTTATATCTCACAACACATTCTTCAAGCGGACTTAATGTCCTTTCAATCCACAGCAAAAGGCTTTTTGGCTTCCACATTTTCTATCAACCTTTGCTGTTCTGGCTCCATAGCATCTTCTGTGGTTTGTCTTTAGGTTTAATTCAGACAAACACTAAGTAGATCTTACTACAGCACACTGAGTAAAAAATTAAGGGGGAGAAAGTCATGCGCAAAACTGCCACTGTTGGTCCACTGAAGCTGATTCCTGAAAAACGGTTAAACCTAATGCCTTTTACACTGTTGCAGAAGATTGCATCCAGTGCATTGAGATGTTCAACAACTGGGAAAGAAGACAAGAAGTGGTGCTCCTTAATACAGAGGAATATGAACGGTCGAGTGAGTACAACCACTTGGATGGAGATATAAAGGAAAGTATAGGAAAAGTAAAGACAACGGGAAAACAGAAGCCATACAGATCATGCATTTGTCTGTTAAAGCAAGAAAAGTCCTCCTGAAACGTATATTAAAAAACATCAGAAGCCAAAAAAATATTAACATCATTGTTTCATAAAGAATGACAAACTAGGCACAGCTCTTTCCATATGTCAAGCACCTTCCATTTTTAAGTTATAAAGGAGCAATGAGATTTTGTATTAATTCTGATGTATTTCTCAGATGAGTATGAATATCAACATATAAAAAGAACAGTCCCATTTGCATTGGGTAGTGGTGTATAAATACACACATCCACACATACATAAAATAACATTCCTGCATAATACAGCTGGTATCATCTTCAGGCAACAATTCAAAGAGAGGCCCCCCAACCAAGTGAAAAGGCTGGAACAAAGCCCTGGTGACAGTCTCCATCCTCACCGAACTCTTCACACAGCAGCACCCATGGCAAACACCGCTGGGTCAAAAAAGGGCATCACCTTACAAAAATTTGAAGTGTCTCCCTGATCGCATAGGGAAGGTAAATTGCGAGCTATTCTGAGACCCTGAAACTCAGAATCTCCTGACTTTGTGAGGTCCCAGTGACACTCACAAAGAGATCATTTGCTCCTCAGCTAGTGGAAGGAAAATCATCCCGTGTAATAACACCAGATTTAACACGGCAAAAGGTCTGCTTGTGGCCTTGAGAGCTGAAGTCTCAATGTAGCACAAGTTTGGAATAGCAACTGGTTTTCTTTCTTTCTCTGCAACAGCAATGTCTCATGCTCTTGAAACTGTTGGTGCCTTAAGCTTCAGACAGTTTCTGCCTGCTAAAGGGCATCTGTGATCCGAAGTTGCCACAGCATCCCAGGCTGAGTCGTTGGTTCCTTCTTGATGCAAGGACACAAAAGGAAAAAAACAGGTAAACTTAATAGAACCACAAGCAGCATTTGCGGTAGCATGTGGCACGAAGGAGAGGGAGCCAGATTCCACAGCTTGCATTTAGACCTCTTTCCTTTTGTTGGGATCCTTTTTCCACAGCTACCAGAAGGACACCAGTCTTTCTTCAGCTGGTCTGAGCTCAGCTCTAGCCACCATTTCTCTTTTTTACCAAGTCAAGTTGAGCTGTAAGACTTTGAAAGCTCAAGGCAACTATTCTCCTATTTGGACAGGACAAAAAAAATCTTCTAAGTCCGAAGTCCATATGGAATCTCTCTTTAAACCAAATCAAATCAAATCATTAAGTTTGGAAAAGACCTCTAAGATCATCAAGTCCAACCGTCAACCCAACACCACCATGCCCACTAAACCATGTCCTGAAAGTCCATGTCCTGAAAGACCAGGGAGTCTCCTCCATATAAAGGCTTCCAGGTGATTTTGCAGAACCTTGAGAACCACCACGGGAAGAGCACCAGACGAAAAACTAGAAAACTGGATAAGAACAAGTGGTATGTTAGGAGGACAAAGACCAAGTGAAAGTCCTATCAGTCTCACAGCCTGAGGAATGACGTTAAAGAAGGATTACAATAATGAGAACTGGGATCACTGAATTACTGTCACGACAATGAGTTATTTGGAATGAACCACCGCAGAGCAACATAATCAGCATCCACTTCTTTTCATAGCAGTGACAACGTGGTCCCTGTGCCACCCTGGCAACCTACGAATCTTTAGACATGGAGAGAACAGAATACAGAAAGAAGAAAAACGTCAGTGGCTTGGGACAACAAATCCGAGGTAACACTAAATATGTGCAGCAAGGCCGTAAGAAATTGGACACAATGCAGTCCTGCACTGGATAACGGAAAGAAAATATTAATGACCCCAAAATTTTGACTGCAAGCCCAGAACAGCATGAACAAAGAGCAACGCGCACAGAGAAAGTGTCCCTGAATGTCAGCGATTCGTAAGTGTCACCATCTGCCTACCTGTTCATCAGTCTCGGAAGTGCTGCTGCTGGACATCCAGCGCCCACCAGTACCCAACCACGGACAAATATCTCACACAGCTCGGCAGGTTAGCACCCACCCATCGCCTTCCTTGGCATCCTCAGATCATTGCCACCCCCAGACTGACAGCTCCTTGGATGTCTAATTCTGTTATATGTTATCAAATTGCTTTTATTTTATCATTAACACGATTATTGCCATGTGTCCTGCTGCAGGTTTTTATTTCTTTCCCAAAAGAAAACAAGCAGCGAAAGGTTGCAGTTCATTATGGTCACTAACCTGTTTACACAGTTGGTGACCCTGAGAGAAAGAAATAGTTGGTCTCCTGAATATAAATCATCGCCCTTGCCATGATCATGACTATTGCCGTGTCATGATGTGCAAGAATTAGCTCTAGAAAGTGTCTGTACTATAAATTTTAACACTGAAAAAAAAAGGATCCCTAAAAACCTCTCTACTAAGCTACAATAAGGAAGAAGACAGAGAGGAAAAACTTGCATGAGTAATAGGAGAGATGTTTAGTGCTACAGATAATGCATCAAAATTTATCCTCCAACCTTTTACACAACCCAAAAATGAGTAATTATGTGCCAGGAGATATCATCTACTCCACAAATCAAGTCACTGAACTACAGACTAAAAATGGTTTTTAAAAAACTCAATTTATTAGAGATTACTGTGCAGACAGACATATGAGTGCTTTTGTGTACTTGCTGCATTAACAACCTCTCAAAAGCCACAGGAAAAGAAAAATCAATACTGTATATTTTTTCTCACATCAATTTATCTACTGCTGAAAAAAATAACTAGCTTCTGCGTATATTATGTCTACCATATTCAAGGTTTCCTTCATGCAGGGAAAATTAAACAAGCTTTTGCTGATTTTAACCAACTAAACCCTGCCTTGCTGAACCCAGATTTTGCTTTTGATAAAACCTGAAATAAAACTTTAAAAAATCAGAGCAGTCTCAGGCAACTTGGCACTGGTACACAGAGCCTTTTGTTACTGATCCTGCGGTACTGGTGCAAATCTGGAGCCCATTAGCAGTGAACTGTCCACTAAATATTTCACGATTCTAGATTTCAGACATTTCCCAGGACAGGCCCTATCACTAGAGATCATACAAACTGGCACGACAGTTGCTAAATAAAGTATATCATGCAGAGTAGCCTCTCCAAAGCACTCGCATATTCCCCATCCAGGAAAAAATAAAATATCAAAAGTACTTTTTTTTTTTTCTTTCCAACTATAAAACACAGAATTTCACTGTATAAAGCCTTTCAGACTGGTACTTGCACAGGAATCAAAATAAATCCCACAGTGGCATTCCTTGTCGAGCAGACTAATCTTGCTTCCTTCATTTTCTTTTTCCAGGTCATCAGTTTACTTCCCTCCACTGGGAGCTCCCCGTAGACTGCGGGAGGCCATCTTAAAGAACTCTTTGCAGTCATAGAATTTACCACCCCATTAAAAAAGTCTTAAGGGCCCCTTAAAACATTTCTGCACATCTGCCAGATCCCAAACAGGGGCAAAGTCCTCTCCAAAACTAGTGCCACAGCTCTTATTCTCCAGGTCAGCCATCATTGCCAAAGACACAACCTCGCTGCTTTCCCGCAGCCAGCGGAACCAGGGATGCATGCCCACAAAGCCGGCCTGGGGATGGATGCAGGAGAACGTGGTCTTCGCCAGCCGCAGATGAGCAGCAGAAGTTGGATGGCGTGGAACAAAGCAGCAGAGAAAACATGAGGACTCAAGCTGGGAAGCTCTACCAGACTCCACCAACTTCTCTTCCCTACTCAACCACCATGGTTGACATTGAGGTGCCGCCTGATATTCCTCTCCCAATAACACTTGCTTGTTCACTTGGATCACACTCAACCTGCACAGCCAGCGGGACTAATCCTGCCCAAAGCCAGGCTCGTTAAGTCAAAGCGGCTTTGGGCGACAGGAGGAACGACTCACGCCACGAACAGGTTTCCCCCATCACCGCCTGGCTGGGCTTCACTTTCACGATTGCTGTAAGCTGATCTAAGCTCCAAATAACATGGCTAAAAATGTTTCATAAGTAGTAGTGATCCACAAATGTTCCTGCTAGCACAAGGAAAGGTGGGAATAGACCAGGAGAAGACATCTCTTTCTCGTGGGAGCCTACCTAGTGACACAGGACAGGCCACTCTTTGAGCCAAGGAACTACTGCAACTTGGTTTTCCCATCATTTTTATTCTCTACCTTGATAGTTGTATCACAGCTCAGCCACCAGTGAGGCACCCAGTTCTCCTCCACCTCTCTTGCTCCCCAGCTTTGCAAGACCTCCTCTCCATCCTATGTCCCACTGCCAGTGCCTGCAGTCGGGCGGTCAAAAAGGGATCGCCGCCGAGCTCAAAAGTCTGCCCTTCCCCAAACGTCACCAGCCACCAAACACCAAAACCTGGAGCAAAACTTATTTTTTAACCAAAATTTGGTTGAAGTTGACCCGTGCACTCAAAATCTGTGAGGAAGCGGCCGACTAACAGATGTCACTGCTGCATAAGCCTCATTTCTTTAGGAAGCCGGGCTAAAAATGGAACCAGTGATCACCACCATCATCTATGTTTAGACCCAATATTCTAAACAATTCCTTCCTTTGCAGTTCTTCCCCCCCACACCCCGAAACTATCTTTGGCAGAAGAATTAAACAGCTGCCACCGAGAGTAGGAATTGAGTTAAAAGATGAAGAAATGCAGCGCTGGTAGCAAAGGAGACACACCAGCTGGATGCCTTCCAGGTCACTGCAGCCCGTCAGTCTCCCGAAGAGGACAACCCAGCAGACCTTAGCAGCACGCGGTTTGCTTTTTTCCCCCCATCTATGCAAAAATGGTAACTCCTATATAGGTAATCGTTTCACGCTATAAGCTATGCAATTCATTTTTAAAAACGTTTGCCAATCAGATTATTATGTTCAAGCTAAAGGAAAAAAAACACATACAGAAAGACTTTTCATGGGGAAAGCATTCCATTTGAGATTTTACTTGTCTTCCTGTGCCAAATTGGCAGGGGAACTGTATAATTACAGTGCTTTTGCAAACAAAATTAATTTATTGCAAGTCTGTACATGGTCACCCTTACATACATGTATTTTATGGAGAATGGAGAGAAAGGATGTCACAGTTTTATTCCACCCCACAGTTAAACCACTCTTCCAAAAAAGGAGTATTTTTAAATACAATCACTGTGTGTTGCCTTGGACCGTAGTCCCCTCTTCCATTCTGAAAGACAGAGGAACTTCACAACAGAGCCACGGAAAGCAGCGACAACATCCCTCAGCTCCGTGGTCCCACGTGGGGACCGGGACGCAGGCTGCCCGGGATTGGCATCAAGACCTGAGATGCAGATATGGAGATAGAGGAAAGGCTATTACGTATGTTGTTAAGCATAAAATACTGTTTTCTTATGCGTCCAACCAGGAGACTCAAGCTCAAGATGTATAATTTTTTTAGACTAAAATATAACCAAATACATGTATCATAAAAATCAATTATCCAAAAAAGCCACGTTGTTGTATATTAAAGGTTTATTTCCCTTCATTATACCAGCATATCAGCTCCATTAAGATACACAACCAGCTTCCAAGAATCCTCTGTTGCTTTCACAAATGTGCATTCTGTGTATCCTAATTTTCAGTTGTTTTCCCTGTTGCATTCAATATGTCTCATGTTCATAAATTATAGACTTGCCTGATTTTCCTAACATTACCCAAGAGCCTACAGTAATGCAGGAATGCAGCAGAGGCTGGGCAGGTCCAAATACAGGACGCTGAGACTTTTTTTAAGATGCTAAGGATACATGTTAGGACTTTTTTAATATGCTAACAGACTAAGGCACCTATTTCCCTCCAGACTGAGCTAGCCACCTTCCTTTCCCTTATTCTCCCTCCAAAATTCAACCCCTAGCAATTTACAGCTAAAGTGCTGAAGAGATGAAGAATACCCACGCGTGTGGTCCCCGGACCTGCTGGTGTAGGATCACACCTCACAGTGTATTCTCCAAAATTGTGCCAAACGATTTTACTACATCAAACCATACGGATTCCCTGTTTCCCAGTGACACGAGACACATCCCCATTCGCTCAAGAGTCACAGCCCAGATTTTTTTTGGAAACAAGAAGAGATCTGTCATTTCATCAGCACCTCCACATGACCGTAACACTGTGATCATTGAAGAAATTACTGGCCCAGTGACTTTTTAGCTGGCAGATAGGCAGATACGCTTCTCACACGTGAATTCCTTCCAAACTCTCATATTAATTTTAGTATTATTTTGGACATGGTAACGTGACCGATACAACTGTAATTTAGAGCAACAAACATCAGAATAATTCAATTTCTTTCTTCACGTGTGTGAGAAGCTTGTTAGCTGCACAGCAATTAAAACACGCGTGTGGAGTTAAACATGTTTGTGACAAAGCCACACAGCACAAGCTTCATAGCTGCCACGTTGATGAGCTTCTATCCAATTATTCATATTCTTTTCCCATCGCTAAGAGGCTTTGTTTGTATTGTTTGGGGGGTTTTTAAGTCATCTTACATATACTTCTCTGGTAGCTCTCTTGGGGGCGGGGGGGAACCTATCTTTAAGAGGATTTTAAATTATTTTAATCTGAAGAGCACTATAAACATTTCCCACTATACAGGAAGAACAATCTGTTGTTGTTCGTACATTAATCCTGGCAAGCACTTGAAGGGCAGAAACACAATGGGGTGAAATTGTTACAGATAGCCTCGGGGTTATTCCAATACTTGAACAACTAGAATAACGGGGTGGAATTAAAAACACAGGCCAAAGTGTAGGAAACATGCCTCACGATAAGATCACAGTGCTCAGAAAGAGGAACATAAAACTACTGAAGAGGAGACAGTTGTAGAAATTAAAAATGAGCCTTGTAGAAGTGTAAGAAGTATTTGCTAGTCCAGATAGAAAACCATCCATCCTTTCTGACTCAAAAAAAAATAACAATCAGCAGGCAAATTATCTTTCTTCCATTGGACAAGTAAAATTTCACAAGGTTACTGCAGAGAACAACCCAGAACTGGCAAGATGGAAGAGAGGCGAGATAATCTAATAGGCATTTTCTATCTAACTTATGATTCTTATGAAAAATGACCTGAATAAGTGAAGTTATTTGCCCTTGTCCTCTTTGTTCATATTGAATTCAGTCATAAGGGAAATCCTGCCAAGGATAGTATGTTTTACTCAATTTACTATCCTTTATGATTGCTCTATAAAATATTAGATACATGATAGAAAAGGTTATGGGGTTTTGGGGTGGGGGCTTTCTGCAATGGAAAAAGAAGGAACACCTCAAGTACTTGCTAGCAGAAAAAATTAAGACAACAGGAACTGATGAAATTTTCTGTAGAGAATGTTTATCTATTAGTCCATGTTCAGAGGATTATATTAAACCCAAATGCGATGTAATTTAAAAAAAAAAAAAAGTCACTAAGTATTGAACAAACAGTCTCTTAAAACATTTCAGTTCCAAGCAGGTCACAAATAACACTGGAGTCAGAAGCTCCATCTATCTGGTGCACAGACTTCATAATTGCAAGAAGCTGAGGCTTTTCTTTGAAGGCACAGTATTTTATTAGCCTGCTACTTTTGGACTCTCGCTGTTAATCATACGGTTGGACTGCTACTGTTATTACAGCAAAATGCAAGAAATAAGAACCTACTCTTTCCGGGTTTGCATTTGTTGTAGCTGACAGATCCCACACCTATCCTTACATTGTGCCGCAAGTCTCCTTTGCAGGCTTCTTCCACGAAATACATCACCAGCCCCAACACTTGTGCAGACAAAACCTGGGTCACGCACAGTGCAGACTGTGAACCATAAATAACGGGCAGAGAATTATGGCAAAACCCAGGTGCAGCCAGTCACAAGCACCACTGATCAATTCTTTTGGACTCGAACACACTGAAGTTGTTTTTCTAAAGCCATAAAGGCGAACCATAATTATGCAGGATCTGTTAAGTCTCGGGAAGGCATTCCCTGCACACCCCACTACATGTGCAAGCAGCGCTGTAAGATTCCAGTAAGAGGTTTTGACATTTCTCTCTTACCATTCAATCCCTACACCAAAACAAGAGACTGGGAACTAGCAGCTGCACGCTATTGTAATAAGCGGTGTCAAAAATGCCAAGCAAATGAGTAACACATGTCTGCGAAGCAGACCCTTTTCCTGGGCTGACCTCTGAGGCTGAACGGCTGCCCCTTTCCTGACAAAAGGATTGCAAAAAGAAAAACATCCCAACTACTGCTATGTAATTGCGCGGGTAAGACGCTGCGTCCCTTTTGGCGTAAAGAATGTACATCGTGTGTTTGGGATAAGATCGGCTCCAGCCGTGGTAAGCTGTACGGCTCCTTAAATACTGCCATTTCTCAGAAGTTTCCTTAAAAGCTGAATGGACTCCCTTGGAGCAGGTCTCCGTTACCTCACAGACAGGCATTTTATTTTTTAATTATTTTTATGGGGGATTTGCTAAATCACTGCTGCTACAGTATCCCCCATGGATTTGTTAAGGCTGTTCTTGGAATGAAAACTGGGAAACAAAGAAGCCCTGACTCACCTGCAGGTTTCTGGAGGTTGCATTTTTGTAGTCATTGAAAAGATGGACATGCTACTCTCCAGCTGTGTCAGACATTAGCATCAAAAGGCCTAGAAATATACATGTTATTCCTTAACCTCTTTCACAGCAAGTTCCTTCTGACCCTTTACTTTGGACTAAATTATACACATTTACAAAAACTAATTGTCTAAGACGCATTCCAATTACAAGTCTAATTATACTTTTCTAACTGTTGCCTGACCAACTCGGTCTGAAATCAAACCACGCTTTTTTCTTTTATTCCATATCAAATTGGGCTGAAAGGCTTTCTGGAGTTCTGTAAAGTTCAGAAGTAGACAAAATGTAAGCATCTGAAGACTCGGCAGATAAAAGACCGAGCCAACACAGAAGAGCTTTCCAAGCGTACATCAGAAGGACCTGTCAAGATTTAATGAATCTCGGACTCCACTACCCTCCCTAGGAGGATGCGGGAGGGAGAAAGGTGAAAGCATGTACCTTCCCCTCTCCTCTTCATCCTCCTGCATCTGTGCTTCCTCTCCTTGGGCATGAAATTTGGCTTGGTGGAAAACACCGGCAGCTGTCTGCCTTCTCCCTGGAAACAGAGGCCCCTCATTCGCCTCGGAACTGCTCTCATTTCCTCCCCTTCTTTCCCAACTCTTCCGTAGCTGAGAGCTTCAGACCTTATCCCACTTCCCACCCACTATTTATCTAGCATCAGGCTCTGCCCTGTCACTCCGCCCTGGTCAGTGCAAGCCAAAGCTCCTTTCCTGCAGTTCTCCTGCCTGAAAGGCAGCTCCTGCGAAGCCTCCGCTTGTTTCAAACCTGCCAGAAGTGGTGGTCTTTACTGGGACTTCCTTAAAAAGGAGAGGGAGAACAATTAAACACTGTGAACTTTTATTAGGAATAACGATGGGCTCGCCATTGCTTTGTGTCTTTACTTGAACAGTGTTTCTAAAAGACAAAAAAAAATGCTCTATTCCAAGCTTTGGGAGGGTTTTTCATCCAACCAGATGATTATGTCAGTCCCTCCTGATCTTGGAACCTGTACAGCAATTTTACATTTCTTGCTTTTTTGGAGACTCTGAACATGTCTATAAAAACCTTGCAGCTACATATTAAGGCAATAATTACAATCAAAGATACATGTCTAAATGGGTTTAAAACAGTCTGGACCGCTGTGCTCAAAGGACAGCAATCGATGGCTCAACATCCAGTTGGCAGCCAGCAACAAGAAAAGCGGGGCTGATACTTGGGCTAGTATTGTCCAAAAACTTCACCAATTACTTGAATAACACCACCACAGGCTCACGTTAGGAGGAATGTGGCTAGCAAGTCAAGAGAAGTCATTATTGCCCCCAACTTGGCACTGGCGAGGCAGCACCTGGCAGGTGGCGGACACCCTCGTCCAAGAACAACATTAAACGACCCAGTGAAAACCCAGCAGAGTGCTACCAAGATGACTGGGCCATATAGCACAGGACTTATGAAAACAAGTCGAGGAAGCCGGCTTTGTTTCATCTGGCCAAGAGGAGACAATTTAAGGACAATTTAACCGCAGCCTGCAGCTACCTGAAAGACAGCTACAAAGATGACAGAGCAACAACATTGTGGGGTGACCTCTGCAATAGCTTCTTCTCGGGCATCCCAGTGCATCGTGCCCGACATGCTCAGGACCAGTCTGAGTACCAGATTAAGTTCAGGAAGGAAGGAATCCCCTTCCCTTTTTCTCTGCTGCAGGAGCTGAGCTCAAGTGAACCTTCAGCAATGCCCCATCAAAGCAGACTTGGCAATTAATACCCTCTTCTCTCCCATCATTTACTTGTGACAGGGTTTAGCCCGTAAGGACTGAAAGTGTGTATTTAGTTTACTGCTCAGAATTTGCACCATCTAATTTACTCATAATTAGCACAGATGACCTAACATTCCTTTCTGACCTTAATTTCCACAAAACCCATCAAATTAATTCTTCTTTTGGACGTGTACACAGACTACAAAAGCTCAAGTCATTACGATTCCTATCCAGTTCCACGCTGGTGTAAATGAGAGAATCAGACCCTTAAAATTCCCGAAGAACTTGTAAGCAGCGTTGCATTAATGGACCTCCTGGAACAACCACGTCTCTGTGAAGAAGAATGTCAACCACTTGTACGGCAGCCTTTGAAGTGCCTCTCCACAGAGGAAACAAGCCATCAGCCTAGACAAATTCACCGCCTGGGTTTTGATGGTTAGATGGATCACATGGCAAACAGATCTGTACGCTGCATTTCAAACAGATGCTGAAATTGTTTTCTGCTCCACAGCTTATACTCCTAGGAATCGCTGCTGTCAATAAAGCGGAACGGCACCCGACTATTTTGCCTTCCGTAGCTGCTGTTATTGCTGCTGCGTAAGAAAAATACTCACCTTCTGACGAAGCGTGGGGTTTTTATGCAGCCTTGTATTCTTGACCTCAGTCCTACCGCTGTCCTGCTCAGCTCTCCACTCACTCAGCCTGTTATAAAAACCTTAGAGCGGGTCCATACATATTTGAGGATGCAAAATATTTACTGCAAAATCCAAGTGTTAAGTGAGCACTTACAGATCTGAGGAGAAAAAAAAAAAAAAAAAAAAAGCAGCATCTTTGCTTTGAGTGAGCTTGATGTTTATCTTCTACACCAAACAAGCTGAGACAGATTCACACTTTTATGTACCCTTTAGTTTTCTAAAAGAGTCCAAAAGCATTGAAGATATCATCTGCCTACTGATGAGGGAGAAAAGGCTTATTCCACAGGACCTGAGGATCCGAAACAGTTGGATATCTGCTCCAGGTCCTGGTTCTGCTTACCTACAGGATCTTCTTACACAAGCCCCAGGACAGCACTCCTCACCGGCAGCCATCGTCTCCGCCTGTACGCATTGTGCAGAATTACGGTGGATGAGGTAGCGAGCACAGCGATGCCAGCAGGGGCTGAACCACTGACCGGTCAGAGGATGGAGCCCAGATCTTTCCGTGCTGGTGGGGATGAGGCAGGGCAGGAACAGGACCACACAAACACTTGGAAAATCTAGTCCACAGTGACCAGAAACCACCCTGTCAATTCGTACCTGCTGTTAACGTTGCAGTCTGTTTTGAGAAAGGTCTGTTGTTTTTCTCCGGAATCCACCAAATGGGAAGTAGCTCTATTAACATAAACACTTGTGCATCCCACACTGTGTTAAACTGAATTCCAGTTTCCAAGGGAAGTTTGACATTCGTTACTAGTACGCATCATCACTGAAACGTATCATTCTCTGTTTCCTGCCTAATAAAAAATTAAACTAAGACTCTCAAATTACTAACTAGATGTCATTGATTAAATAAGGGTGCACAGAAGCAATGGCCAAAATAAAGGAGTTCTAATTTTAATGAAAAGGCAACAATTTACAACTAATATTTGAAGGGTTGTACCAAGCAGGGAGTAAAACTCCTTTTAGGAAAACAGAGGCACAAAAGAAAAAAAACAAGTTCCAAATCAAATGTTTTAAATCAGCAATCTGAGATCCTTGACTTCAATACCATTAAAATCAGCAATAATATCAACTTGATTCAAATTAATCTATCATATTAGCAAATAGGTGCACTCCCAGCTTCACTGGTAATACTCCTCATCACAGCTTTCCCAGGCAAAGCTTTTCCTGTTTCATTGCACCTACGTGACTCCTTTGCACACTAGGAAAACTCTGGGATGCAACGGGTGAAATGTAGCTGCGCATCTGCGGTCTCAGGCAGACAGCACTGTATCTGTTTTCTCACACTGGCACAGGTTATTTTCAAGAGTACAGCAAATTTCATTTTTTTTCTTTAAATACAAACCAAGAAAACCAATACAAACCGAAGATTCAGCAGCACTCACCCAAGGAAAGCCCTGCACATCACAAACCACCTGCTTCATTAAGCCACAAGTATTGGATTTACGCCCAAGAATGACACAATCTACCGGCATAAAACAAACACACGGGTACAGCATAGCAAGCCTAAAAGTTATAGGAATCTTGGTCTTATTTTCTAACACTTGTTCATGTTAAAGTCAGCACCTCAAGGCGATGGAAATGTCCTGTCCGGTACCTCCTCAGCTGGGAGAGGTGCCGTGGTCCCCCCGCAGCCCCCGCATGCGTTCGCGGCTCTGCTCTGCACTGACAGCCCTTGTTACGCTCTCGCACGAGCTATTTCGACATCGTGACAGGCACAATTCTTGCTTCCCATGTCCTGCAGCCATCCCACATGTGCAGACTGTTTTTTAGCAAAAACCCCATCGTTTTCTTAAATTAACAGCGAAACTAATCTCTCTACAGAAACTAATGAAGGTGCATCTGAATCTGAAGGAAGGGTGAAGAGGATGACGAAATAGCAGGCTTGGATATACAGAACACATCTATAGAAGTAGGTAAAGGAGGACAGACAGAAATAATCACTTCCTCCCCAGCAGCAAGACTCCAAGATCCCCGTTGCCAAATAAATAGGAAATTTTAAGAGAAATTCAATATTTAAACTACATTATGCCTACTGCAGCCCTTTCTCATATAAAATACAACAATCCTAAAAATAGAAGCAGTCGAGCTTCCCTGACGAGGTTATTACTTAAGTATTTGCACAGTCATTTTTCATCTTCCATGTATTTCACTAGGAAGAGGAATAACTTCTAATCTTGCCGGCAAGAGCAGCATCGCTCCCAACCACAGCCCGGAGAGGGGCTGCAGAGGAAGGTCTGCAGCGGCAGCACACCTTGAGGACTTCTGTCAGTCCTGCCTGTGCTGGAAATACTGGAAAGGGCCACACGGGATGGAAGAGAGGAGGTAATTCCAGTGAGACTTCTTGCTTTTGTCCCCCACGGCTACATCCTCTCGTATCTTAGGCTTATGGCCTCACCCTCGTTCACAAATCCCAAATATCAGGCTGTGCATACATAGACAAACCCAGCGGAGAGATCAGCCTAAGGATCCTACCACAGCAATTGTTACTTTCTAAGAATATATCAAAATACAGCCAGAAGGGGACTTAAAGCAACACAGATAACTTCCCAGGGCAAACGGCAGTTTCCTATTTTCTAGCACTTCCCCATTTAACCTGGCTAGAAATAAGCACGGCAATAACAACGCAGTTCTGGCAGCTTCTTTAAAATTCTTGCTATTTCAACACAAGACAACTGATCGGGCAAGTAAAACAGAACATAAATATATGGCCTAAATGTGTCAGATACTGAGTAGTCTCATAATCCAAATTATTCTATAAGGAAAACAATGCAAGGCAGGCAAAAAATATTTTAAATAGGATGGTACATGCTAAAATCCAACTCCAACCACTTTTCCCCACCAAGAATGCAGTCACTGTGTCTAGACGCAGAAATACAACAGGAAAAATTAAACAGGGTGTAACAACAACAAACAGAATGAAAAAAGAATCTATTCAGATCCTCCCACTATTAAATGCCTTTGATGGTGATTGTTGGAATTAACATAAATCCAAAGTACAAAAATCAAGAAGATGCAACATGTAGGTTCACTGCCACTTCTCACCTTTGCTAGTACTTACTACGTAAGGCACTCAAGGACTGCAGCACATTATAAAAATCAGTTTTCTTCAGTTCTCACCATTACTTTTAAGTCGCACTAATGCCAAAATCCAGAGCTACAAGGACTTTTCTTCTATATAATTGATCCCTGCAAAGGTTTTATCCAAGAAGCCTAAAAACAGCCTTGCAAGGGAAGTATCAATCATTCCATTCCAGGGATGTGAAACACAAATATCCAGAAAAGCTACAGATTTTGCTCAAAGTCATATAAGAATTCAGCTCCTGTGTCATGCACATTCTGTGTCTAGGTCCCCTGCTTTTGTCTTTCCCTTGTCTTGATAGAAACTCTCTTCATCCTAAATCTAAAAAATACCTTAGCAGACTGCAAAAGAGTGCCAAGAGAGAAAAATATAACCTTACCTCCGACAACAATTTTTTATATTGAAATACCCTATTGAACAAGAGAATTTTTCCACAATGAAAGCGTTTGAAAGCTTTCCAGCTTCTTCTTGCTAAGTTTTAACCAGTATTATTCAGGACTAACTTCCCAGGCAGAGCTTGTAAACAATTACAAAGAAGCAAATAAGCATAGAGATTAGCCCAAAAGTTTCTGCAAGGTTTTCAGGTAGACCTGTTGTTTAGGGGGAGAAAATGCATGGGGAAAAAGGAAGAATCTTGTTACTGTGGCTGAATGAGCAGGGAAAATGTGAAGTTTTTGGTTTTTTCCAATCCCAAAGGTAGCTCTACTGTCTAGTGCTGAATAAAACTGGTTAACTCCACTGCAGATACTCAGCACTCTGTAGGCCACAGCAGTTATATCCATAATGCATGTTGTTTACATAGCTACCTGCTGCTTGGGAAAGATGAGCGGAGAGAGATACGACACTGGGAAGAGTTCTCTTCTTTGACTCTTCATTCCAGCCTCCCAAAAGAAAGAAAAAAAACAAACAAAACAAAAAAAAACCCAAACCACAGATGGAAGAGGCTGAAGAAGCAGCGTAGTGATTAATCCCTGAAGCGCAAGAAAAACTTACTGCTTTTTTTCCAGCAAAAGAGAATAAAAACGGATTGATACGGTTTCAATGGGGGGGGGACAAGAAACGTGTGGCCAAAGCAGCCGAAAGGCAGAGGTGGTAAGTGGGGCTTTTGACTAAAGCGCCGTCCCCCCCAGCCCACGGGGACAGCCGTCTGCCGTGCAAACCCCAGCCGGCAGCTGTCCCCATCCCCACCCCCATACTCACAAAAAGCAAGTCCCGCGTGTAATTCTTAAAAGTTGAAGGTAATAGTTTGCCTCTGTAGTTATCAGTTCGGAATCACAGGGAAACGTACGCCCCTTTCGAAACTTAAAACAACAGTCAAGATCGTTTAGATGTTTCAAAACCGTATGTTGCCAAACTTGGAAAACTTCTTAAATACGTCTGATAAATGGGGAAAGTCAACTACAGGAAAGAAAAGTGTTTAATTAACGCTATACTAAATCAAGTAGGCTACATTCTCTTACTGAGCAATTACTATCACTTTTAGTAGATGGTAACTAGCTGGGGGTCACGTCATGGAACACTCCAGTATGTGAAGTATCGTGCGTTTAGTTTGTATGCAATTAAGACCATTTCATTGCCTCATCAGGTTCCCTGTGACACCCAATTAAGTAATAACACAAGGAAAGGGCTCTTAATTAATGAGGAAAATCCTCTGCAAGCCAGACACAGGTGTGTATATCTCAAGTAGAGCCTGAATTAGTTGAATAGATCATTTAATCTTTATTTTTTAAAAAAAACCCAAGCCACTCAAATTTGTATCTAATTAACTCAATAGAAGGATTCTTTTTTATTTCTTCCAAGGGGGTTACATTTCTTTGCAACATTCAACAATCAAATGGTTTATATGAAATTAAAATTAAAACTGACACTTGGAGTGAAAGAGTGGTTGCAAGTTATCACAATTTGCACATTGTTATTTCCAGTTTTTCACATATTGGTGTAAATCATCTTTCTTCTTGCAATGTTTTTTCAAGAACAATGTTTTTTCAAGAACAAATCTCCCACATTGGTATTGAATGAGCACATTCATATTTATTTCTAAGCAGATGCTTTTCAGTGTATTTTAAAACATTATCTCAACCAACTAAAACCGCCACCAACGTAAGACCATACTACATATCCATTGTCTCTGACCTATATAGCTACAGGATCCCTAAACGTGTGACGGACAGTAAGGAGTCAGATGAAGTGAAGTTGGCCCATCTTTCAGATCCAGGCTTATCTGGAGACAGAAGGGAGACTAGTAGCTGGTCAGGGGCTTAAGCCCAGTTTCTTTCAACAGCATTGCATTTTTCTTGCTTCTTTGATCACAGACAATTGCTACTCTCATACTACAAAAGAATATTTCCAAACCACAAGACATAACCAATAGTAATGCTCACCTCCTGATATGGTGTTTTCCACTATTTTTTTCTGTTTTCCTTTGTACGCTGTCTACTCAATACAAAGTTTTCTTCAAAATAGGGACAAGGTTTTCATTTGTGAAACTTCTACCCAAACCATATACATCCCTTATAAACTACAGGCATGGACATTATTCTTCTAAGAAGCAAAAAATCTTTTTAATCCTATATATATAGATATATATGTGTGTCTATATAAAGCTAAGGCCATCCTCAAGAGTTGCTGTGTGCATGTATTTGTGCATATACAAACAGTTAAGTTTAAAAAATTGGTTAAGGACAGATTTATAGATACTATCTGAAACACACAACTGTTGTTCTTATACACAGCTATGCTATTTTGGTTGAGCTCAATGAAACCCCATCATAGCTAGCAATGTTAGCTTAGTCAGTGCAACATCTTTAATGTTTTGTGATGCCTGTCAAGTACAATGTCATGCAGAGGCTATAGCAAAAAAATGATACTAGAAAAAGTCAGAATATCATTCTAGGTCTCTTTCTTACACGCTTCAGTAAGCAGAACAGCAAAATTTAACTGCAAAGAATGACATTTCCATCAAGTACAGTAGTTTTGTACCCAAATTTCTCCAGCTAAATAAAGTGGACATGTCCTTCAATGCATTAAATGCACAGGACCATTCTTCATAACTGTAAGTAAAACTGTGCATCCATAAAGTACAGCTGGTACGGACAACTCTAATAAAGGTTTTCTCCCACTTTCCATTGCTTGGTTTCAGTGACATTGCAACCTGAATAAATTTTAATTGTTCAAGCCACAGTTTTCTACCTTTGGCATCTGACTTGTAATGTATTTTGCAGGACTTCAACCCTGAGAAGGCGGCACTGGTCCGCTTCTGCTGAGACTAAGGAGTCCAGACCTTACCTGAGTATTTTGTATCCAAAATTTGGTTTCAGGACTTTGCCAAAAGGTGAGGCAGAGTTAATAGACATTAAAGATGTGTTTTTAACTATGCTCATAAAAACCAGCCCTAACTGGCCGAATTATAGACCTCTGAAAACTGCAGCTTTTACAGGTTAACTTGCACAATTAAACACAGAATATTTCATGTTCCTACTCCTCCACTCAGGCCTTTATGTATGCCAGCCACAGGCACCCTACTCCATCCCCACAGGCTCAGCACACGGGTTATTTGCAACTCCCCATCATTACGATTTTTGGTACCCAGGATTCAGGATTTTTCCAATCTCAGAATCCTCCAACATCAAATAAAATAAAATAGTAAGAAACATCAAACAGCATGAGTCCCTTCCAACAGTTACTTTGCACAAACAGTATCAAACTCACACTATTTATGTTTGAGCTGTGTTTGCTATTTAAAGTCTTAACAATAAACATAGTTCCGTATTATAAATTTTTGGTTTTCAGATTTCATCAAAGCCTGGCATAAATACACACTTGTGACTGTAAAGCCACACAACAAAAAGAGAAATTCGAGCACTGATAGTATATGATATTTTAGAACTGATAACTGATCCTTCACACTCACTTTTTTTTTTTGCTAGGACACGTACCTTAATCTGTTCAAGAACCAAATTACCCTGAAGAGTGAATAAAGGTGTTGTCTGCAGGACTCTTGCCCTCTCAGCTGAATTAGTTGGATGGCGTATAGTATAGACGACAAGAACCTGAAAGAACAGCAGGAATGGTCTTGCCATCAAGCATTAAGATGAACACTGCCCCAAGGAACTGGTCTTTCCTAGCTTCTGCCACAGAGATTCTCCATGATGCTCAACTGAAAACTCCTTCTAGCTAATTAATTGTGTAATCTTCATTTACTGGACACTCAAGGCCAAATCTGCAAGTTAGATGCTATGACCTCACAATCACATCTGTGGTCAACAGAGCTTTATATTGAATATATGAAGTGATGTGAAGATGCAAAGATTCTCTGAAAACACGTGCCTCAGGCATCTCAAGAAACAAATGTGGTATTTGTGAGCAAATATTTTTCTGATGAATACTTAACTATCGTCTTTGGACCTTAGTTCCTCCGCTGTAAAATGGAGATCCATTACACAAGAATTAATAAATTGCACTCCTGCTTGTGAAGCAGCCCGATTCCACACTCAAATTCAGACCTACTGTATGAAGAAGGGATTCCTTACATATATTTCCAGCACAGGTGGCCCACTCTTTGCATGTAGTCATGCTCAGCTACACAAGAAGAACCCACGTACGCTGCCCAATAATCTGTTTCCAAACAGATGGACAGCTTAGCTAATCTGGCGCAAGCACAGCCTTTATCAGCTTCCACTCGCAAGCCCAGCTCAGGGTAGCATGCCAGGCACCACAGACCTATTCTTCCAGCTCCTCACTCTGCTTTTGCACTGCCACAACAAAACGCCACCCTTTTTATTTAAACTTCATCTTGCTGTGTTTATGCCACACCAAGAAATAGGTGTGTCTCAGCCGTGTAAGAAGTACATTTAGACTTTTTTTTTAAACTTCATCTTGCTGTGTTTATGCCACACCAAGAAATAGGTGTGTCTCAGCCATGTAAGAAGTACATGGCTAAAATGCCTCTGAGGAACTATAAGTCTGAGCACCACCGTGTCCATAAGCTCCCCTGCTCATTTCCAGGCTCATCTTTCCTCCTCCCTCCGAGCATCGCCACTACCAGACCGCCACATCTGGTTGCCACTGCTGCAGGCAACGCTGAAATGTTGGGGAAGTCTTAATTTCTTCCCCCGACTGAGAATCAGGAACGGAAACAAACTCCTAAATTCCTACTTTAGGGGCAAACGTGGGCAGGAATTGCAAGAAATGTTATTTGCCAGAGACAGAAGAAAGGCAGGAGGGAAGGCACCTGAAAATTTGCACTTGCCTTTCTTCCCAGGCTCCTCAAGAACAGTCACCTCCCCTCGGCGACCAGCCTTCAATCTCTTCAGCTCTTTTTGCCCAGATGGCAAAGGAGACCAGCTTTCTAGAAACTCAAAACTTCTTTACAGCACAATAAAGGTCTTTGATTAAAAAAAAAAAAAAAAAAAATTAATTAAAAAGTAAGTATCCAGGCTACCCTAGCCTGCCCAAAGTCTTCTACAGCAGATCCCTATGGGGAAATGTTGATAAAGAGGACAGAGCTGTCAACCTGTACTTTCATAACCTCCCACCCCAGTTTCTTTCATCACACAGGTTCTTTCCAAAGCCCTAATCTCTTACCTCAGCTGTTCATTCTCAGCTCTTGAAAGTTTTGGTACAAAGAAGCCACTGAGCCAATTTTTTTTTTCTTTGATCATGTCATGCCCCACTGTTCAGAAAACAGGTTAAAAACCATTAGTCTTGCTTATGTTATCCAAACGCTTGCTAGGATCTTATCTTTCCTATAATTTATTTAGCACTGAATCCCTTGACAATACATCTAAAGTATTCTTAGATCACTTCAAATATCACTCAAACCAGCAGTTTTGATTGCAAGGCAGAACTGGCAGAAATAAGATTTTAGATGCAGAACAAAGACTGACCAATGCAAGTGGCACATTTTCTGAAAACCACTATGAATAGGGTCTGACCGGTACCTCGGTGACGCCTGGCTTCAATGACCACAACAGATCATCTGGAGACATCCAGATACTATAATACATCGCCTGGAGCCAGGGGATTTAAATACAGTCTTTGTCTTGCTGCTCACATGCCTTGCAGTATTCTTGTTGCATCATTTTAGCTGGTGCCGACATGCACTTCAGGCTCCATTTTATAAAGTCTTCTAAATTATTTTCCAAAGGCACAGGAGTCAGAAGTAAACACTCAGGATGAGATCACTTTGGGGCGAAAGAAAGTTTACAGGTGGTTTGTAAGTAGTGGTTATACAGACGGTTTCATGCCATATATCCCTCCCTCAACTGAACCTAAATTGAGATCACCAGCCACCACTCATCGCCCTGTGAGCATCATCAAATTTCAGAACAGTCCAGCTTTCCACGTGTATTTTACAGCTTTTTGAGATTCCCTATTATAAATATAAGAATGTTACCCTTAACTCTCAACAATACAATTCTGTTCCCATAGTCACCATGTGCTCTACAACATTTTTAGGGCTTGTCTTCAGCTCACAGTTAATTTGAGCTATAACCCAACACCGCCCTTACCATCCTGTACAGAAATTTTTAACTAGAACAAGGCAGTAATTTTAACACGAAGGTTGGCCCATTAAGTAAAAACTAATGTTTCAATTAGCAAACTCCTTCACCTCCTAACACAACCTCTGTAACGCGGCTACAGGTTAATGGCGCCTGGTGCCTTTCCGCAATTCTTTCTGCCTGAGAAGAAAAGATGTGTTCAGAGTTTCATCAATTTAAAGGCCAAGGAGAGACCACAGCTTCCCTGAAATTCCCCTCCTGCCCACCACATGCCACCAAGTATCGCCCACGAACTGAACCTAATACTCGAGAAGAACATACCCTCTATTGGCCTATACAGTTTTAAAAGAAAAGTGATCCAATAGGGGAATTTCTAGAGATGGAAAGTGCTCTTTTTTGTTTGATCATTCATTACAATGGGCGGTCCACCTCCCTAATAAAACCATGCCTCACTTCAACTCTGAACTGCCCCGTTTCCCCTTTAAAACACCGATTTTAGGTACAACTTCTTTGGATGCATAGGACACTCAGTGCCTGGAATTTTCTCTCTGTGATGCTACTGCAGTCAAGTGCTTCCCCAGATAAGCTAAACAGACTTAGCTCTAAGCTTTTCTGTGCTTGTTTTTTCTCGTTCTCAGACTATTTTTGTGTTTCTTCTGTTCCCCTACAACTTATCCAAGAGCTATTTCAAGATGTTGAAATGGAAATCATACACAATCTTCCTGTACGAAAGTCACGAGTACCAAATACAGAAATGAGATTTGCTCTCTTTTAAATATTTTCTTGCTCAGGAACCTAAAAAAAAAAAAAAAAAAAAAAGAGTTTGCCTTTTTTGCTACAGCATCAACCCTCATGTTTACAATAACCTGCTTTGCCCATCACTGACCTTTTAATCCCTTTCAGCATTACTACTCGTAATACAACTCTCTCCTTCTTCCACCTCCTTTTGTAAGCACAGCTTGCAACTCTTGCCTCCAGCAGCATTGCTTCGTGTCTATTTTATTCTCCTGTTTGAATATAGCTTAAATCAAACACGAAGGTACCAAGCCACCAGAACCACCTCGTATGACGCTACCCCCCCTCGATGAGCACACCTAAGTAGGAATGCTGAATGGTCTCCACTGTCCCTCCAGCCTGGGCAGTCGGGCAGCAGGAGACTCCACCGAGGTGTCCATCTGCTCCCCATGTTTAACAGGTCATGATTTATTGCTTTGCCCCTCTGTATGACATGTCATTCACAAACAGTACTGGTGACACTACTTCAAGAGCACCAATAAAAATAGTTTAGTTGGATCCACTGTTGGTTTGTTGAAACCCTTCTAAAACTCCATCCATTTGACCACAATATCCTGTCAATGGCCATTGTTTGAAACCCAACTACTGTTCTTAATGTGATTAATATCATCTTTATTTGATAACATACTGCCAATTTTCTTGATCAGAATATCACTCGGTACTAAAATGCCTCAGAAGTCACAGTTCTCTGGGACACAATTTAAAGCACAGCTTCATTTTTTGATACATCCCCAGAGGCTTCAGCACAGCACCTGGTCTGCAGGCACTGCAGGACAAGGCTTACTTCTTAGTGCTGCTGCTCTCCTTCCAGCTACTTAATTTGCAAAGAGTAATTTGAGCACAGTCAACTTGATTTAATTTCCTAGTGAAGAAATAAACTGGCAGCCTATTTAGGCATTATTAACTTAATATGAACTTGACAGTAACTTGCAAAGTAGATCTGCTCTAACAAGACTGAGTTCAAGTCTTTAAGCACTCCTTTATTATTTAAGGTTTGGCTGTTTCTCAGTGTTCTTACATGAAGACATTTTTAAGAGGCGTTTATTGCATGCCTACGTATACAAGGCAGAATCCTGAATAGGTAAGTTGAAAACAGTAACCTTTGAAAAATGGATTTCACAGCTTGCCTGATCTATGGCTTTTAAGAGGCATAAGTTTTGAGAAACTAAAGAACTCAAAGTGAAAATCCACATACAAACACAATGGTGTCTTTAACCTTTAAAGGTGGGTTCTCATCCATTCTGTGCACTTTTGCAAAGACCAACTAGTTACCTAGTGACCACCTGCCAGGTCAGAAGTCAAAACTAATCGCCCAGCGCTACTGAAGGCACTAGTCCAGCACCATCCAGGATGAAGAGTACACATCAGACAACCTGCCACCAAAATCCACCACAACAGGAGTCCTGCAAGTCCAAACACATATTGTTATTTTTATGGGAATAAAAACACAGCAATGAGTCCTGCAAATTACACCATTATTATGACTAACATCCTATTTAAACAACTCTTATCAGATAAATAGCTTTACTATATCTATTGTTGCATCCGACTTGTGCAAAAAGGCTCAAACCAGATGACAACTTCCTTAAAGCAGCAGTTGCTATGAAATTGCACTATGGATCTCCATCTTATTGCTCCCTTTGTGTCCTGCTAAAAGGGTCACAAAAAAACCCCAGAGAACGTACTGCTACATGCTTGTACTAACCATTTGTGTCATAACAGCATGCATTAGTACAGGTTTGTTTTACTGTACTGATTCTCCTACCAAATGTGAAAAATATATTAAAAATACAGTGCATTCAAGGTTTCCAAAGAGCAAGAGAATTACAGCATTCTCTGCAAATTTCAGTTTATCCTTTGCTAAACCATAATATGCTTTTAGTCCAAGAATGTGTGACTCTGCTGTATCACTTCACTAATGAGTCTATACACAACACTTCGAACAGCTGCAGTTGCAGAAAATAAGAACATACTGCACCGTTGTTGCCTTTAAGACACACAGATGAAAATCAGCGTTAAGATAAAAATCAGCTGCTTCTGGTCAGATACATCAAAGATAGATAGTGCAATCACTCTGAAAACAAATAGATTAAGTTAAGGAAACTTAGAATTAGAGGTAAATTTTAGAAGGACTCAAACTATAATTAGCGTATGAAAATGAAGATTACAGCACAGCCTTTCCTGCTGTAGCAACAAACACATTTATAGCAGAGAAGTTTTCACATCCATCGTTCCAAATTATCTGAAATTTATTTTTGAATATAGTATTTTCATTTTACTCTTCAGTTTAGTATGTGAGAACAAAATTCTGAGGTTTTGTTACTAATGTGTATTACAGGCACACTGTCAAACAGGAATAAATTGTCCCTGTAAACAAAAACTTCTAAGACTAAATGCTGAAGGAGCAGCACTTTTAATGGTTAAGCTCAATTTTCCAGGCATTCCAGAAAACAGAACTGGTTTAAAAATAAGGTACCTGCATGCTTTTTTCTTCTGAAATTAGAGGCACACAGTTATCTTCAAAAACCTATTTTTAAAGGCTTCCAGCTATCTAACTTCCCTGGGTTATCTGATAACATTTTGTCTTCATTTCCTAGTTTTAATTGGTTTTGTTTCTTCGCTCTTGTATGTTGCCTACAAATATAGAAATGAACCAAATCAGGAAGAGATCATCAGGGTTAATTATACATAAGTAACAAAGAAATCTCAAGTCCTATTTGTGGCAGCAGTGGATTCTTATCCCCTCTCTAAGTATGAGATATTCAATAAAACAAACACAAAAGGTGAACCCAGGAACTATGTCCCCATCGATTCAGGTACTTTTCAGGGAGGTTTAATATATAGTCTCTGAATCCCCTACACAGAGTCTCTGTTTTCCCAACTGCTGCCCAATTTTTGTTCTGTTTCTTACTGTACCCAGGCTACCTGAAATGGATGTAAAATGCCTGGGGTTTTTATCATCTCTCAGGCTACTGATCATTCTTACTGTTACCACTCTGGCAGGAAGCATGGCTCCCAGAAAGCTGCTCCAATTAAAACAGATTTCCGCTCTCAGTACCAGGAATAGGCTCTGGATACTCCCCAATAATCTTAAAATGGATACTCACATTAAATTATTTCAATATAAAAAGATTTGCTGAGACTATTGATTTCCAACAAAGCATCCATGTTTCGTCTTGAGAACACATCTTAAGTAAATGTAATCTCTGTATTTTTTCCTGCTCCCTCTTTACTAAATGGCAAGACTCCTAGGTGTACAACAAGATCAAGTCAGCTGCCACTGTCCACCTTCTTTAGCCAGCAAAAGAAACACTGCATTGCTATAAATTTTTAAAAAAGGGAGTTCTCCTGCTAGAAGCCCCAGAAGATGCCAGATGTTATCCCTGAGCTTACTCTTCCCCTACCTATTTATTCTTTGCAAGGTTTGTCTTGGTTATTTGCAAGGTTTTCCTGTAGGTTATTTGCAAGGTTTTCCTGTAGGTTATTCTGCCAGCTCAGTGCATTGAATCAGCTCACCACACAGTCAGACAAGCATCACAGACGGCGTAACAAGGTGGTCAGTCCACTTCCTCAAACACATGGTAGAAGTACGCCCCAAGGATGCTGTTTCAGTTCCTGAAGCCAAATTTAAGGTCATTTACGTCAAAAAATTCATGTTCTTACCAGAAGATGTGGTCTCACCTTTCCTCCCTTCTGCTTGGCCACGTGTTCCCAAGTACAAGTTCACACCAGGTGGGCAGCTCCAAGCAGAAGTTGTTGGTATATTGGTCCCATCAGTGTCTCATGAAATGATGCCTTTAGCACAAGGGACGTTAAAAAGTGTGGCAGGAGGGAGGGCAGAACTACATATTTTGCAACGCTGAGGACTTGCACCCACCTAAACCAGTGACGAAACTAGGTTCTCAGCCCATCTGATGCACATTTTACAGATGGGGAACTGGGGTAAATGACACTTCTCTACCTCTAAAAGCACTCTTCTGTTAACTACAGTTTGTAAGTGGCTCAGATGGTCTGAGAAGGAAGCCATAAAAGTACTTGAGGTGTTTTTAGTATGTAGTCTAAATACTATATCATCAAAATACTATCTCCTGATACTTGGCTACCAGAAGAGCCTCTAGAGCATGCTGTATGTTACATCTGGAGGAAAGCAAAAGCCTTAGTTCAGAGAAGGTATGTGCTGTATCAAGGGAATGAGCTAAAATTACTGCAAGACACCTACACAAAACTTCTTGTCTTCAAAGAACAGTGTCAGGATTTCTGGATTTGGGTGCCAGCGCTTCAGGAATTTGCAGTCATGAAATATAATCACAATTCTTATTCTGCTGAGACGTAGATACAGATGGCAGCAAAGGGTCCCTTTGTATTCGAGTTTATTTTGCACTGCAGTATCTCAGAGTTTGGAGTTGTACCTTTTATCATCAACAAAGTTGTTTTAGCATCAACAAGAATTTACAGTTAGCCCTTTAGGTAGCAGTCATTGCTCGAGAAGTAATATGGCTGCTAGTAAGAAAATTAGTATCTTATGTCCACTGGGCGGTACTGATTTACGTTTTTCTTCCTATGGATGTGCCATAGCCAGAAGTAACAGTAATGGGCATAATTCAAACTTTCTAGATGAGTTACCTCACTCCAGAACAGCCCATGCTTATACAGAGCCACAGATCTGACACCTGCAAAAGTTCACATTTATTAACTCTGACAGTGAAGTAGTTTTGAAACTTGTCAAGATACAGAAAACGAGTGCTACCATGTTGGTCCTTAAGATTTTCCCATTTTATTTTCTTTTTAAATCAGAACAAGTTACAAACTTTGAAGACAAAGATCTCCTGCTTCTAGAACTTAACTGAGCAAGTCCGTGTGGCCCTGTTTCCTCCTCCCTCAGGACAGCCCATGCTTCTGGTACCCTGCCAGCATCTCAGGAGGGCAGGCAGAAACCAAAAGCCAAAGAATAAGGCACTGTTTTCACCAATGTTCTTCCCACTATCTTTTGGGTAATATAAACACACATACAAAGCAAGAAATATGAAATAATAATAAAAAGGTAAAATCATAAGAAGGTCGGATAAAACCTAAAACCACTGAAGACACATACAACTTCCACCAGTTGCCACCGCAGGAAGAAAACTCAGTGATCCATAAGCCCCGCAGCTTATCTCGATAGCCAGAAAACCCTGATAACACGAAGAAAGACGTATTCCAGAATCAATGCCACCCCTGCCCCAGGAGAAAACTCTGCTGAAGTCCTCTCAGATTTAAAAACAAGATTGTTAACGAAGTAAAGCCCAGCTAATCCTGACTGCCAGCACAGTCCTGGGGAAAGAGGTCTCACAAGGAGATAAGATTCAAATCAAGAGTTTCACAGATCAAAGGCACCAGCCTGAATTGTAAACCGAAACGAGTAAGACACCAGAATAGTCTCTGCAGCACTGATGTTACGCACTTTCTGGAGAGCCATTTCCATGTAAGTGGAATAATTTGCTGCCGCTTTGAAACCTGTACAAAACTTAAAAGGGCACAATGAAGGAACCCAACCAGGCGGCCATGAGCACAGGGTCAACAACCTTTTCATTCCTTCGTGTGCTGTGGGGGGCGGGGGGGGAAGTCATTGCTGTGGCATCTCCTAATGTTTCATTTATCTATCTTGGGAAGTACAGGCATTACCAACCCTTTTTGCCATATTCCAAATGGGAAACTGAGGCACCGCTTACGCAGTTTGTGAACTAGAGTGAACTGTGGGTGTGGAAAGAACTGGATGCTCGTCTCCCACAACCTGACCATGAGATCGTCGTTCATCACTAGCAAAATACCAGACACAAAAAGAAAGCTTGGAGATGCAGGTTCTCTGGCAGAGAGATGTCCCCTGAAGTGAAAGCATAAGGCTGAACTAGATTATGAATTCATCCAAAAAACCTCCATTGCAGATGATTCTGTTACGTGGAATTTTGGATGAAAAGGATAAAGCCAGCAAGGCTGGCCACAGACTGGCCTAAACACATGTGAGTAAAAAAAGCTTCCCAAGGGCTGAACACAAACACAGAGCATCAAGCTTTGTTTTGGTAGAAGGGGAAACTATGTAAACCGCAGAGAACAGGAGCGAATACACACACTGTTGAGCCTACTGACAGAGCCAGAAATGTTAGGGAAGAGCATCAGGAACACACGAGAAAGTCAAGCACAGCCAGATAAACACCCGTGGTGTAAGTCACAGAAAAACTCTCCACGTGAGTACATGTGCATGCGGGCGCACATGTATTCAGTGCTGGCAGGAAAAAATGACTTTGGAATACTGAGCAAAATGGTCTCCTGCTGTTTGCTTCAGAGTGCGTTCGGGAAAAACCAGCCTCTGCAAACATGCTCTGTGAATCAGCATGATTGCCTCCAAGAAATACCTGGCTGTCATGGATTTCCTCTTTCAACAGATGATCACAAATACTGGCTAATCACTCTGGTCAAAAGAAGTAACCATGCATACCGGGAGCAGCAACTCGGCATCAGCTGGAACTAAGCAGATGAGAAAAGGTTTCAGGGATCCTGGAAAAAGAGAGTCTAAGTCAAGGTTTGGCAATCTTTTTATGGTGTCATGCCAGGCTTTTTCTTCCCCATGCTCGAGTGTGTTAAGAGAAACCTAGCAGGATCTGGTAGAAGCTGCCTCTCGAACAGACAGGAATCTGCTAGTCAATGGTATCTTGGTTTTACATAAGGCAGCGGCTTTAGCTGAGCATATAGCTCAGGGAGAGTCAGAAATTGCAACCTGCTGCCTCTTGCAAATGAGTGCCTCAAAATGCCAATGCTATTAGCCCCACACCACATTCATAGTCTGATTGCACATCCACAGGTTGTTGATCCCTGAGCTAAAACATGCATCCAGTACTAGATGCAAGAGAAGGCAAAAAAAGGTCATCGAACTGAACAAGGCTGCACAACTGATGAGGATATTTGGGTTTGAGTGATGGAATGATATTGCAGGGAACAGAGAGATCATGAATTGCAGAGCCAGCATCTTTCCAACTAATAAGACACCTTCCCAGATGAAACTGCTGATGCATCCAGGAAAGGAATAAGCTAAACACAAGAGAAGGACACTTAGAAGGGGAAATGAGGTTCAAAGTCAGACAAGAGCGTCCATAAAGAAAATGAATTTTCTGTTGCTATATATGGATGCAAGGAGTCTAAGTAACAAGCAGGAACAAATACAATCCTGACCGGCAATAAGAAAAAAAAATGAAACCTGGTGCGATGAGCATGTGACTGGACTTGAAAATTATTAGCTCAACGGTGTTCAGATACGAAAGGGAAGCGATGGCTGCAACGTACCCCTACAAAGAGGAGGAACTGTCACCTCTTTGACAGTTATCAGGACCGCAGAAGAACTGAATTTCCAGGGCAGCTCGACAGTAATTCGGTGTTTTAGTGGGTGAAGCCCAGGAGGAGGTTCTGGGAAGAACCGAGGTAGGGAGCAGGGTACATGACTCCATAGCCACATAAAGGGGGAAAAAAGGATGTGGGGTTACGGAGGAGACGGGAGGGGTACAGAAACTCTCATGCAGCAAGTAATTATAGGGGATTAGTTTCCCAAAATGGTAGGTGACGATTTATAACATAAAGTAACTATTTTGGACTTCATTACAACCAATAAAGCTGCAGTAATCACTGGACTGTAAGTCTTGAGAGGGGAGAAAAAGAACAGACTCGCATTTAAATATATCTAAGTCTAGTAATTCAATCAAGATTGAAGAATGCCTTGATTTAAATAATTGATTTTAACTTGTATGACGTTTGTACTTTTTAGTTATCATCTTAATGAAATATCAACATAATGAAAACAGGCATCACTTAAGATGTTGATTTTTCACAAATATAACTTAGCAGAGGAGAAATTAAGGAATTTGCATATAGATGATCCACTTATATTCACTCACAAAGTTTCAAAGTGCTTTTGGGATCAAAAAAGAAATAGCTACAGAGTGGAGTCTGGAAAAGTTTCTAAAGCAAACGAGACATTTCGCTGCCCTTGCAATCAGTGGGAAGATACTAGAAAAATTATTAAGCAATCTATATAAAAGCAACTACAGGATAAAGCAAAACATGAAGCAACACGGATATGTCAAGATAAAATTGTGTCAAAGCAAAATAGCCTGGTGAAACTCAATAAAGACAAGTGCAAGAGCAGCATACGCTGTGCAGGAGAAGAATAACTAGCTAGGCTGCTGGACGAGAGAAAATAACCTAGAGGGTATATTGGATCACAAATGAATATAAGTCAACAATACAATGGATTGGGGGGGGGGGGGGAGGCAATTCAGATTGTTTTAATAGAGTGCCACGTGGAAAATAGCATTACTTCATTTTATACAATGCTGACAAGGCCACAGAGTACCGAGCACATGTACAGAGAGAAGTAAGTACATCAGAGTACAGAGGAAAGCTGCAAAAATAATAAAGAGATTTGGAAACAATATGAGAACAGATTAAAGGACCTCGTTCAGCCTAGAGGAAAGAAAACTGAAGGAGAATGTAACACGCTCCCATCGGTGACAACGGAGACAAGAGGATGGGTTATTTTGCATGTCCTCTGGAGTGAAGCAAAGTGTCTTAATTTGACAGAGAAATAAGATACGGGAAAAGCTTTTAACTAAATTGGTTAATCACCCATTACCAGCTACCTAAGGAGGCTGGGTACCTCCTGAACTGGAAGATTTTAAGGAAAAATTAGAAACATATTTGTCAGGGATGCGCTAGATACACTTTATCCCCAGGAGGGGAATGGACTTGAGAATCTCCTGAGCTCCCTACCAGCTCTGCATTTCAATAAGAGAAGGTGCCTCAGAGGACCAGGCTGTTGAACCAGAGAGTCCTCAAAGAGTCCTCCAAAGAGTCCCAACACTTCTGAGACCCCGAGGCTTCACTTCCAACATTTTTTGGAATGCAGGAGAAAATTTGGAAGACAAACATTTCTAATGTGACAACATCAGGAGAAGGCAAAAAGATGACTCAAGTAACTATCAATTAGCCAGACATCGGCTCTGGACAAAATAAGGGAAAACTCAGAGTTGATATAGACTTAAAAAGGACTGGAACAAAATTAACAACAATCAACACAGTGTTATGGAAAATAGGCCTTGTCAAACAAAGCTGATTTTCTTCTTAGATGAGATTCAAAATCAGGTTGATAAAGGTAACTGCTGCAATATAACAGGCAAACTTTTGTTGAGCATGACATCTTGATTAAAAAATTACCACTCTACTATGTCAACAAAGCAGCTAAATGGATTTTGAGTTGGCCAACTGACAGATGACTGAAAGCACTCATCCATGGAAAATTGCCGTCAACAAAGTTAGCCGTAGCAGGGTTCTGCTGGGCTTCATATGAAGCCTGGTACGATTCAGGAAGTCCACTGTAGCTCTGAAAATTAATATAATCACAGATGAGATCTGTGAATAGTCCTCTGGATGACAGATGAAGAGGACAGGCCAACCAGACACAACAATTCAGACTGCAAAGGCCACTCAAAGTAGATTTCAATACAACCAAAATGCAAGCTACTACATCCAGAAAACAAAATCTGAAAGCCAGAGACTCTGAAACACAGTCTGAGGTACTGCCAAGCAACAAACTGCCCAGCACTTCCCAGCTCAATGCTACATGTTTAACTTACTCAAAATAAAAGCTGAAAGACCACTCGGTCATGGAATTATGAGTTCCCTCCAACAGGAGAAGTTATCAGGTATCAGAGGACCTTTTAATTTAGCCAAGAAAAGGCTTTTGGAAGCAGTAGTTGGAAACTAATTCAAATTAGACCTCATTTTTTTTAATCAGAGAGGGTAATTCATTGCTGAAAATACATCAAGAGAAGTGGCGCATTCTTTGTGACTTGAGATCTTCAAACTAAGACTGACTGTCCTGGTAGAAGGTAAACAGTACCCAAAATAAATAGTCATTAGGCTCCTTTTCCAGGGAAGATCTAAGGATCTGTGGTTTCGAGGAGGTCAGTCTCAGTAAGACTTAAGCTCTAGGAACTCTCTTCTAAGTCCATACAGAAAGCCACCAACATAGCATCTGAGCACATCCCGATAGCACACAAAGCACATCAAATCCATCTCCTGGACTCCGCAAAGGGAGAAGCAGCACAGCAGCTGACCCAACCTTGCTGTGCAATGTCAGCTCGAAACCTCCAGGCTCCGTTTTTCCACGGTGAAAACAGAGAGAGTACATCTACGCACAAGGATCTTGCAAGGCTTAACCCAGGGAGGCCTGCAAAGACCTTCCAAGAATCTCGGACGGAAGCAGCCTCAATGGTATACATACAGCTGCCGGTCACTGTGGTAGAGTCAGCATCAGAAAGAAAAAGGGTCATCTCTTGGAACACCTTCACAGTGGTGGTGTGGAAGAGAGGGAGAGAACAACACGCTTCATGCTGGACGCTTTGCTAAATGGCAATCCAAAAGCAACCAAGAAGAGGGGTTTATGCCTTTTCTTCAAGAGTAGTTTGTAACAAAATGAGGCCTTTGATTCACAAACCGGCAAAAACTCCAGGTAACACTGATCTGCTGTAAACCACTCCAACATCATTTTACAAAGTCTAAAGCAATTTAAGACATTAATGCTTGATGGTAACGCTAACAAACACATACGTAAAATCAAACTCCAGGAATTAAGAAAGAAAAGCTAAAACTCAGATGAGAACAGATGTGACACCACACTTATCTACTGAGTCCAAAACATAAGTCTACTACCACAGAAGTAGCCAACTCAAACCAAATATCTTCTCCTCAACTTCAACTTGTGTGTGTGTGTTATATATGGACAGTGAAAAAATTCTTATGGAAAGAAGTATTTTATTGAGCTTCCAAATGAGATCAGTCCATATTCAGAAGACTCAGCTATCCAGGAACATTTAGCAGCTGGGATTCGGATGCTACAGTAAAGAAAAAGAAACGATTTCTCAAATTTACGGCACTGCATTTTAAGACTTCAAACACTCTGTTGTGAATATAAGTCAAATCAAGAGCAGACTTGAGCTTTAATCAATTTTCCTTGCATTGGTTTTACCTCTCACTTGCATCACAGTAAGAGGCAAGGATGACTGTCGGGAGAGCGTTCAGGTGACCCTGTTCTCGTGGCCAAGTGACCATCCTCTGAATACAGCACTGGCCACTCTACGACGAGAGTAGGGGACGCGTAAGACAAGTCTGATTTCCTCCTCCAAACTACCACAAGGCCAAATGGAAACCTTATTCTAGCTGCTTATACCACACAACATTGAACCTGAAAAATATGTGGAATGCCGTAGTTTTTGCAAAAGCCATTAAATGTCTCATTAAGTGATGACATACACAGGAAACTGAAGAAAATTATTTGCAGAATAAACTACTACAGAATAAACGTTCATATGGGGACCTATTCCAAAGTAATAGCACTTTAAATGCTCACAAGCTTAATTCAAAATACTTTTCAACAGGGACAAGTCCTTAGAGCCTGCTTGTCCGTATAGACACTACATTCATCTTGGTTGAAAAATCATTAGCAGCTGTAATGAGCAATCTTACTTTGTCCACCTAAATGGCAGGAGAAGATCAAATGTGCTTGGAGACTTCCTTCAGTCAGGGCCAGGTATCTCTAGAAACAGGTCAAGCCAAGTAGTACCCATCTAGGGACATTCAAACAAGTCATTTTCCAGAGGTCACCTCCAGTTCTGTCTTGTCAATAATACAAAACAAGGTGTCTCAGATGTAAAATACATACATATACACACACATGTACATACAGAATGCCATCACGTCCAAAATCTTGCATTGAACAGGATGACCCAGAGAACAGAAACAGACTCATCTGTCGGGACTGTGGAGAGTCTTAAGTTTGTTACGAATAACCACGTAAACCCCCTCGTCCATTAAAAAAGCAAGTTGTTATCGCCTACAAATTCAAGTATAAAGAAGTGAAAGGAAAATGGGGAAAAAGCAGACTGTGCTCAAAACTTCTCACTAGTCTTCAGGATGTATTTCCAACATCAAAATGATAAAACCCACTCGTTATCAAATTTAGAGTGTTGGGTATCTAACGCCAAAGAAAGAAAAAGCCCAAACACTGTGCTTTAATTCGTGGCAGATAAACTAAAGAGTCTGATGCCATAAAAGAGGCAGATCTTTTTTATTAAGTTCTACAGCAAATTAGAAGCAAGAAAAAAAACCCTGCAGAACCCAAAATGTTATGGTCTATTTTAACTTTTGCTGCAGTCTGCAATCTTTATCCATTTTATCAAAGAATTAGACATGCCTAGCAGGCACGATGGTATCTATTCTTCTTTTGCCAGTTTAGTACTTTTTCTCTCATAAAATACTCTAAGCTTGTCTTCAATAATCCTCCCAAATCTCTAACCCTTGCTAAGACAAGGAAGGAAAAAATGTTCAGCCTACAAATACACTTCAGCATTAATCTTCCTGTTGAGAAAGCTATTGTATGAAAGCTATGATAAACCCCACTTTTCTGCTCTGACTTTTAAATTTTCCAACCTTCCAGTTTTCCACCTGACTGTTTCACTCAAGGAAAGGAAGGAAAGACAGGGAAAAGTACAGCTAAATTCAAAACAGCATCTCCAACAGAGGACGGAAACGTGTTTTTTCAGCTTTTACAAATCCTATGGCAATAACCTCCTAAATGGTTTGCTGGAGAGCATCAACAGGCCCACATTTTTTCCTCCCAGAAAGCACAGTGTCACTTGAAATTCCTTTACAGAGCTCAGTGTTTTCAGCACATCCATCGTAAACAAAACTCAGAAGAACTTTTTTAAAATGATTCAGGTCCCACTCACACTGTGAGGAAACCAATGTGTCTCCGTCTTCCTCAACAGAACCTCGTTCCCTATACGGTTCTTTGAAAAATAAAGTATTATGCCATGAATGTCATCAGCATCACTTCCCTACAGGGTTCCAACAGGAAAAAGGAAAGAAACATAACGTTTACTTCAATACCAGCATGATGAACCACGTCATCTGCTTTCAGACTTGAGACGCAGTGAGAAAGAGATTTTAGAAAAATACATAAATAACAAAATGCTCATATTTGAGTGAAGTTATATATTAAAAACATATCTGGAAATTACTCAGACTTGTGTATTCATGTTCCTGTTTGGTGCCCAAGACAAAAAAAAAAAAAAAAAAAAAACAACCACCCTGGTTCCCAAAAGCTGCTTCATACTCGAAAGCTTCCACAAACTTCAGAAGATCTGCAAATGTTGGATATACCTTAAGAGCTGGATCTTCCCTGACTGGAATCTCAATTATGGGTCTGGGATTCTCGCTTCAGACACCCATTGCAAAGCGCACCTGCCTCTCAACACAAGAAAACCCTGAAAATCCACAACTCTTTCTGTTGTTACCAATTCAAACCACTATGTAAATAAACATAAAATCCCACCTCAAGATTATCCACCCAACGAAGCAAAGCATCAATATATCAGAGCACAACAACACAAAATATATACCCTATATATGTTGTTCCAAAACCTGCAAGACAAACAAGCGCCTACTTCCTATTGATTTTTACGTGAAGGCCATCAACCACCACCCATGTAATACTTCCAAGCTCTTCCCTCACCTGCTCAAAACTTCTCCCAAACTCCCTCCCACAGCCCCTATCTCTTGGTTGGGCAAAGGACGACACAGGCTCCAGCTGCACGTGTCCCAACCAGCCAGCGAGATGCCGTGTTCTAGAAAAATAAGGGGAACTGTTATAAGCTCTGTTCCCCAGGTAGAAGCACCAACTGCATTCTCTCCCCCCCTCAACCCAGCAGCCAACTTTCTCAAAACTTAAAAAAAAAAAAAAAAAAATAAAGCTAGATTGTCTTCTACGTCTGCAGCCCTTTGAAATCTGGATCAAAGTGCAAAGGGAGTGCAGAACTACTGGTGTGCAGGTAGGCACTGCAATCACATCATCCTTACTTCCTCAAGAAACCGAGTTTACACGAATTTGCATAAACAAACATAGCACTGCCACTGACATTTTCCTCTCGTATTTAGTGATATCAATGTTTTAAGCACAAAAATAGGAACAGAATGATTCAGCTGAGTGGAAGGAACAAGAAGGTAACACAATTTAGACACCTCTGGAGAACTGCATCTGTTCGACTGGCAGGTAGTTGAGTCACACGGAAATAATTCTTGAAGATTTATTCCCAGTTCTAAAAAGTGAAAGATTAGGAGCCAGTATTTTTTTAATTCCAAGAGCTAAAAGACTGTCAACAGGCAAAAAATAGATAGGTGGATTTTATTGATTGTTGCTGAAACAAAAATCTTCATCTATTTATTGAAGAGATGTGCAACAGCTTATGAGAATCCAGTAACATCATACGGGACTAATCGATTTGCATTTGAAATCAGCAAAAAGATGCCATTTACGTAGTTTGGAAAAATACTGTAGGATATAACGAGAACACTTTTCTCATTCAGTCATTTTGGATCGAATATTTCTATGGACTGAACATGATGACTTACAGGTTTTAAGCAGCAAAATTGAGTCTGATTGATTAGAAAGATCACGGTACATTAAGAAACGAGACCAACGCGAATAGTTACGAACCTCTCCTTCACAGCCAGCTTCTTCTCAGACACACGGTCTCACCCGCAAATAAATCAAAGGCGGCGCTGTAGAAAAATCACCTCGTTTGCACTTTGAAAGCGATGCAAGAGTCACTCCTCCCCGGGCACGCTGGCTAATAACGCGGTTCTCTAGGGGATGCTTCAAATACTCCTTTGTCGTACCAGCGTTGGGAGGAGGAGATTGGCAGGACGTCGCACGTCTCTCGCCTCGTGACAAGGGTCAGCCCCAGCACCTCCACGGCACGGGGAGACGGCGCGCGACCGTCCACCGCCGCCCGAGGAAAAGCCAGCCGAGCGGAGCGCCGGCCGGCCGCACGTCGGCGAGGGCGAGGGGGGCTAATTCGGGACCGAAACGCGCAGTTAAGAACGCCGCGGTTTAAGGAGAGACTTTATGAATTGCAGAGGAAACAGAAAGTACACGGAGCGCTTGTGCGGCGGAAAAGGGAAATCGGGGGCCTCTGCAGATACAATCAAGCCCAAAAGGCACAGCTGGAAGACAAATGAAGATCATAATCCGGACTGAAGGAAAGAGTGAGCTCAGAAAGGAAGATATAAAAGTTGTATTTCCCTTCTGACAGCCTCATCAACTGCTACCAAGAGCCCGGAAATCGGCGGCGAGCTCCTGGGTGGAAACGTGGAGGTGTCTAACTACCAGAGGATAAAGGTCTGAAACGCCACAGGCAGCAGCAGAAAAACACCCGGGTTTAAAATAAGTCTGGACTATGTTTACGCCACGGTTGCTGGCTTTGGCGGCGGGTAGGACTTGGTGACCTGGGAGCTCCATCCCAGCTGCCAATGTCCCACTTCCCAGAATAGGAGATCAGTGCCAACCTCACGGCGACCGCCTCTGAAAACTTAACCAAAAGCGGACACTACCCTGGATTAAACACACGCTTCCCCTGCCTAAAGTGCCTGCATCTGCACCTACGCCTCCAAACTGAGGTTCACAAGCTCTTCTAGACAGATCAGATAATTAAATTTAGGCTCGCTTATTATTTTGATTATGCTTTCAGTTGAGGTACTGAAGGCCTTTCGCAGAAATGCTTCTCCAAAGCATTTTCCCTTGCCTGAGGAACGTTTTCACGAGCACCAGGAGCAGTTATCACCTTTCTTTCCTGGTTTTGCCCGTGGTGGGTTACTGAGACAGGGCAGCATGAAAACTTAACTGCAAAGAGCGTTTTTAAAAATCCCTAACTAGTTCACCTACTGCAATGCAGACTAATCATTGAATTTGACAGATGAATATCACCTAAGATCAGAAAGGATCTCTACAATATGTTCTCCCTAAATGACCGTATCCTGTAGTTATTTCACATTAATTTTGACGCAATACAGGTGTATCATTTAGGTTTCTCACTCCAAGCAATATTTCCCATTACTGAACAAACTCAAAACACCTTCATGGCACGCAGTCATTTTGCTTCCCATCCCTTTGTTCCAAAGGAGAAGGGCTATATACCTACATCTCAAAAAAAGTGTGTCTTTACTAACAGCCTGGAATTTTAACCAACTGTAGAGTATAGAAAAAAGCCCACACATCCAAACAATCATCTCTGAAATACTTAGCACACATTCACTAAAATGAAAGACCACTATAAGCACATCATTTGGGAGAGAGAGATTCTTTCTGGGAAATGTAAATATTTACTTTGGTTAAAAAAAAAAAAAAAAGTTAAGATGCATACCTAGGTAAGTTGATATTTGTAACTTCCAGAAGAAAAGTTAACCAGATTTAATATATATTTCATCCAAAAAATACACTGCTAACTGATATCAGTCCTTTTAATGACAACATGCATCTAGCAAGAATAAATATTCAAACCAGAGTTGTTGGTTGGGGTTTTTTTAATGGACTCAACCATAAAGGTCAAGAGAATCCATGAAACAGTTAAAATTCAAAACTAAAATCAGAAAGAACTAAAAAAAATTAAGCATTTGGCCTCCTAGTACTAATTTCCTTTTTCTTTACATTGCTCAACATCACTCCTCAATTTGAGTTCTAATCAACAACCACTTCACAGTTAACATTTCATGAAATAATGCGGTTGATGCAATCAAGTCCAGCAAAATGTTTCCCTAAAGATGTTTCCATCATTCACATTCCTTAAAAAAAAAAAAAAAAAAAAAAGGGCTAGCTTCCGCAAT